>VBRH01001500.1:3052-14222 GCA_014578085.1 Cardamine resedifolia
ATATGTATTATATGATAACTCAAAATAATTTAAAAATAAGATCAAAAAAGAAAATAGAAGAATTATAATTTTTTATACTTAAAATAAATTATATGGTATAATTAGATATCAAATCTTATTCTTTCAATTTTGATTTATAATAATTTTGTTTTTAAATTAGTTTTAATTTTCGTCCATAATTAATTAATAAGAGAGAAAAAGTGAGTTAATTTTTTTTAAAACTAATAATTATTTAAAGTTTTATTATGTTTTTAATTTAATTATATTAATTTTGTGAATATTATTGTATCTTTAATGACTTTATTTAAAAACACTAAAATCCAATGACATTTCATGTAATCTTTACCTATCAAATGTTTTTTTATAAAGTGTGATTCCCATAGATAATAATAGTAATAAAATAATAATATTGAGGTTGAATTAAAAAAAAAAATTTCAGAAAAAATATCTTAGAAATTTAAAAGTTTTTCAATTGGGTAAAAACTCGTTTTGGTGGTCTTCGTAAATTAAATCCTCCTATAAACAAATTTTAAAAAGGAAAAAAACACTTAAAACTAAAATCTTTCCTCATTCACCTTTCTACAGATCATCATTTATCATCATCATCCAACCTTCTGAATTTTACGATCGGAGAAGCCATTTCTCATTTCCAGGTTACGTTTCCGATCCCTATTTCCGACGATTTTGTTGTCCACGAGCAGTTGCCGTCGTATTTATATCCAATTTAACGAAAGGATCTACAAGTGCGACGCCACGGCGACGGTAGATCTGAAGAAACTTTTCCACCATGAGCGGAATGAGAGGTCTCTCGGTTTTTATCAGCGACATTCGAAATTGCCAGAACAAGGAAGCTGAAATACTCCGCGTTGATAAAGAGCTCGGTAACATCCGTACTTGCTTCAAAAATGACAAGGTTACAAGTTTCTTCTTCTTTCTTATTTCCATTTCAATGGCGAAGTATCAGTTAGTGTTGAGATCAAGGTAGATATTGCACTTTTTTTAGAATTTCGTTTATTGCTGCGTTGTGAAATTACAAGTATGTACAATTTCAGCTCACCTTTTATCCATTTTCGCTTCTCCTTAGATAGTAATCTCAGTGGTCAAGTATCAGTTTGTGTTGAGATCAAAGTAGATTGAAATTTTACAATTGGATGTGAAAGTATGGGAAGATATGGAATCCAAGAGAAGAACGTAGTTGAAAGTGAAAGTGTTAAATTCGAAAGCACAAGTAGTGTCATGGATTGTTTTGGGACCATGATTCATTTGAATGTTAACATCTATGTATAATCGAGATTTTATAATATAAAAGTTGGATGCATAGTTTTATATTAGCAAGTACATCCTTAGGTTTCATTTGTCATTCAGATAGCACAGCATTCTGTCAATCCAAAGTGTGGCCCTTGATAGATATTATAAATAATGTCTTAGTTGTTTTATGGACTGGTGACATACTAGTATAGTGGGGGAGATGTTAAGGAGCAGCCATTTTTTTTATGCTTTGCAACGTCTACGATTGGCTTGTCAATCTCTTTTTTCCCGTTTGTTCATTCAAATTAGATAAGGAGTTTATAGTATATGAATGTATCACCCTGAGTGTACTTGTTGTCTCTTTTGAGATTCAGGGTTTGAAATGAATTGCTCATGCATTCGGTGATAAAAATTTTCCAGCTGTTTTTTGTATGACAGGCATTGACACCATATAAGAAGAAGAAATATGTGTGGAAAATGCTTTATATACATATGCTGGGTTACGATGTGGATTTTGGTCATACGGAGGCGGTTTCTCTTATATCTGCACCAAAGTACCCCGAAAAACAGGTATTCCAAGCTCCTTTAATTTACAGATTTAACGTTTGCTTTTTTAGACAGGGAAGGGAAATATGCAGAGTTACTTGTTTGGTTACGAATCTATTATCAAGCTGGAATAAAGCAAGGTTTCAATTAACTCTCTCAGAGAGCTAGATATTTTAAGAACTAGAATTATGATATTATTTTAGGTGCAAAGTACACTAGCAGTTTTATTATGTGAATAATGATATATGATGTTACAAACAATTATCAGTTCTCTCTGCAAATGCATTGGTTGTTTCTTTTATCTCCCAAAGATTTTATTTGCAATTTTAATGTTTTCATGCTTTAACTGAATTCATGTTTTCATTCATGAATACAGGTTGGTTACATTGTCACGTCGTGCTTGCTCAATGAAAATCATGAGTTTTTGAGGTTGGCAATAAACGCAGTCCGAAACGATATTATTGGACGCAATGAGACTTTCCAGTGCCTGGCATTGACTCTGGTAAGTGCTCTTTCATCTATAATCTGTTGATGTCTTACAGTGTTTCAGCTTATGAGATGCAGTTTAGTATTTCAACGGAAGGTCAAATGCGTACATTACGTGTGTCATGTTTATTTAGGTGTTTGAAGCCATTTACTTCATTAAATGATGCTTTCTTCTGTAGCGCTTTTTTACTGTTCTGTGTTCAATTTCCTTCGTAGGTTGGAAATATTGGTGGACGAGAATTTGCAGAGTCGTTAGCACCTGATGTTCAAAAGTTACTAGTAAGTGACTTGATAATGTTGCATCTCTTTCCATATGAGTACTTAACAATTGATCTGATGGGGTTGTTTGCTTCAGATTTCTAGCAGTTGCAGGCCTCTTGTCAGGAAAAAGGCTGCACTTTGCCTGCTGCGCTTATTCAGGAAAAATCCTGATGTCGTCACCGCTGATGCCTGGTGTGTATTAAACTTTCTGGTGTTTCTGTTTGCTTCAGTTTATATGTGTGGTTTTTTTCCTTATTCTGGTTTCATATACTTACAGGGCAGATCGTATGGCGCAACTTTTGGATGAACGTGATCTTGGTGTCTTGACATCTTCTATGAGTCTTCTTGTATCTTTGGTATCCAATGATCACGAAGGATACTCGAGTTGCCTGCCCAAATGTGTCAAAACATTAGAACGCCTTGCTAGGAATCAGGATGTTCCTCAGGAGTACACATACTATGGTATTCCATCCCCTTGGCTCCAGGTTTGTCTTAACTCGCTTTACTGATTCATTTCACTATAGCTTATCTCTTTACATGCCCCTGAATTCTTACCATTTTAAGTGAAATAGCTTTCGAAAAAGGGGCTTGTACCACTTTGATGTATATGTGTGGCTCTTTTAAGGATTACCTTAGATGCTTATATGTTTTTTTGGTTAGCATAGGTGAAAACTATGAGGGCTCTTCAGTATTTTCCAACCATTGAAGATCCCAGCACCAGAAGATCCCTCTTCGAGGTTGAATTTCTTCCAAGAAACTTTCTGATATACGTATTTTAATTCGGCCTCATAATGTTTGCTATGGAAATTTCAGGTCCTACAACGGATATTGATGGGGACAGATGTTGTAAAAAATGTGAACAAGAACAATGCGTCTCACGCTGTGCTCTTTGAAGCTTTATCTTTGGTAAGATTGCCAGACAGAGCGACAAGTTTATGCCATGAAATTTAGTGATGCAATATTTCATTCCCTCTTTTTGTTTTTTTGCATTTCTCAACTTCTTCTCTTGCAAAAACATCTGAACTCAAAAACAGAATGCGTGGACTTGTGCATGGACATTTTCCTTATGACACTTTGTTAAGGAATGACATAGATTTTTTAATCTTTGGTAAATTATTTGTTTGCTGGTCTAACTGTCTTTTACCTTCTTTTTGCTTGCTTTTATTTGTATACTCTGCTTAAAAGATCTGATGCTATTTCTACGTGGTTTATCATGAATAGACGATTTGAGTGTGTTCTTAACTCTTTGCTTTGGTGAGAAGTATTATAACCTGTCAATATTTTGTTCCTCTGTAGGTCATGCATCTCAATGCTGAGAAGGAAATGATGTCACAGTGTGTTGCTCTCCTTGGCAAATTTATTTCTGTACGTGAGCCCAACATCAGATATCTAGGCTTGGTAAGTTTTCATTTAACGGTTTCTTGCTTGTAAAGCCTAGCTAGAATTTTGTATACTGTTTGTGGTGTATCATAAGATTTGCATGTCGGTTATTCATCTATTAGTTGGCCATAATGATGCATCTCTTGCAAATGTTGCAGGAAAATATGACACGAATGTTGATGATCACAGATGCCCAAGATATCATAAAAAAACATCAGCCTCAGATAATCACCTCTTTGAAGGATCCTGATATCAGGTTTGTTTATATCAGGGTCATTTTATTCCCTGTTGCTGCCTGCCTGTCAGACAGCAAAATTGATGGATAGTCATTTGATTCAATAAGTTTCTCATATTTATTTGGTTTTATATCTGTATATGTTGGTTCTTGTGCTCTTAGCATCAAGTTTTCTGATTAGTGGAGTTTTCCTGCAGTATTCGTAGGCGAGCTCTTGATCTGCTTTATGGAATGTGTGATGTGTCAAATGCAAAGGATATAGTCGAAGAGCTCTTACAGGTAATTCTTGTAAAGATCAATATTTACTTTATCTACTGGTTACTTCTACATGTGATATTTAATAGAAGTATGAGTTCTGATGGTGTTCAATTTTATTCAATATAAACAATAAATTGCAGTATCTTAGCACAGCTGAGTTTGCTATGCGTGAGGAGCTATCACTTAAAGCTGCTATTCTCGCTGAGAAGTTTGCTCCTGATCTATCCTGGTAAGGATAACTTTGGTTTCAGTATAATATGTACATCTTTTTTGAGATGCACACAATAACAATATCATGCATTAACCAATTGTTATGAGTTAGATCATTTCAGACACGTTAAATATGATCATTCTTTTGCTACACAACATGATTCCTTTGATATCCATCAGGTATGTAGATGTGATCCTTCAGTTGATTGATAAGGCGGGAGATTTTGTTAGTGATGACATTTGGTTCCGTGTGGTACAATTCGTAACAAATAATGAAGACCTGCAGGTAACAAGTTTGTTACAGAAAATCTATTACATCCTGTTTTTGACATTCTGAATTTAGAGTTTCTTTGATGTGTCAGCCTTACGCAGCATCAAAAGTAAGAGAATATATGGAAAACATTGTGATACATGAGACAATGGTGAAGGTTTGTATGCCCGTACCTCTTTGATACGATTCTATACCTTTTAAACTTTATGTGAATTACAGAGTTAAGAGTGACTTATATTGGACTACATGTATCAGGTCAGTGCTTATATTTTGGGGGAGTATGGTCACCTTCTTGCTAGACTACCTGGATGTAGTCCAAGAGAGCTCTTTGGCATTTTACATGAGAAGCTTCCCACAGTATCGTAAGAAGACATAATCGATGCATGGTGCTCTTTCTTCTATTTAGGTAGCTTTTATTTGCTATATACCTTAGGCACCCTTGTCTTTTCTCAGGACTCCCACAATTTCTCTTCTTCTCTCGACCTATGCAAAGCTTCTCATGCACGCTCAACCTCCAGATATAGAATTGCAAAAACAGATTTGGACTGTATTTAAGAAGTGAGAGTCCCTTACCTTGTTCTTCATTCTAGTAGCTTTGCTTGTCATGTTATGCGCTGCTTTTTAGGTAACCGAATCAAATTTCTTAGGAGGGCTTTCTGTTGGCAGATATGAGAGTAGTATTGATGTTGAGATACAACAGCGAGCAGTTGAATATTTTGAATTGAGTAAAAAGGGGGCTGCCTTGATGGATGTTTTAGCTGAGATGCCAAAATTCCCAGAGCGCCAGGTTCGTTCACTTACGTCGTGAATTTTTTTAAGCAGCTTATGTGGTAATTTTGTTGGAAGTTTTTAACGATGGAAGATTGTGATGTTGGAAATTTCCGTGTCTTTCCATAGTCTTCATTGATAAGAAAGGTAGAAGAGGTCGAAGATAGTGCAGACCAGAGTGCGATCAAGCTTAGAGTGCAACAGCTACCTTCAAATGCTTTGGTTTTGGCTGACCCAAAACCCGTTAATGGGACTCCCCCACCTTTGAAGGTTCCAAGCATGAGTGGAATCAAAGTTAATGGGACACCCCCACCGCTGTCTATAGAGGCTCTGCCGGGAGAAATCTCGAGTCAACAACGTGGTCTCACAGAGGAGGAAGGAGTTCCAGATGAAGTTGATGGCACAGCCATCGTACCTGTTGGTGAACAAGCAAACACGGTGGAGGTATTTTTTTTCTTTTCTCTTTTCTTTGCTTTCTTTCGCATAGTAGGCTAAACATGGATGAAATTCTATATCTAAACAACTTTAGCTAATTATTTCTATAGTCTAAGTTAATTTCTGTATCAGCCCTTTTTTTGGGTTCACCTATTGACTATTGTTGCATATACTTTGTAAATGGCATACGTTTTTCCTTATATTATATCAGCATCATAACTCAGATGTTATTATCCGACATTCTGAAGAGCTGGTACGAACAACTTATCATATCTAACATTGTATCCATTTGTGTTGATACCAATAAAGTACATCTAATCGTTTTTTGCAGTCAATTATAGTAGCTATTTATATACTCATTATTGTTTTCTTATTTGTATTTGTTTTTCTTAAACAGCCGATTGGAAATATCGCCGAAAGATTTCATGCTTTATGTTTGAAAGATAGTGGTGTCTTATACGAGGACCCTTATATTCAGGTTTGATTCTACTTTCTATTTATGTTTCTTCATCTGTTTGACAGATGGCAGAGACTTCTTTATTTTTTGGACTACTTTGATCAATGAAGATCACAATGCACACATAGTCACTAACCATATTCATTATGATGATCCCGTCTCAGATTGGTGTGAAAGCTGAATGGCGAGGACACCATGGGAGACTAACCCTTTTCCTGGGAAACAAAAATACTTCTCCTCTTACATCTGTTCAAGCTATAATACTACCCCCTGCTCATTTAAAACTGGAACTGTCTCTTGTACCTGATACCATACCTCCTCGAGCACAGGTACTTTTATGTCAGTCAGTTAGTTTGATCTTAACATTTATATAATTATTTATTTTCTTACATTATGTTACTCGTGGTCATAGGTACAATGCCCACTCGCAGTGATGAACATTTGTCCTAGCAGGGATGTTGCGGTTTTAGATTTCTCCTACAAGTTTGGTACAAGCATGGTATGGTAGTTACTGCAACATCCATATGATTAGCTTGTTTACCCGCAGGGTTTCTTATTCGATTCCTAACTTCTTTCTTGTCTCTCTTATAGGTCAGTGCCAAATTACGCCTCCCGGCAGTCTTGAATAAGTTTCTTCAACCTCTACAATTGACATCTGAAGAGTTCTTCCCGCAATGGAGATCACTTTCAGGACCACCATTGAAACTTCAAGAAGTTGTATGTTTTCCTGACTGTTGACTGCTCGAGTTTAAGGAAATGCAAATGCGAGTCAATTCAAAATACCCTAGTAATGACTTGTTGTTCTTACAATTGCCTCATAATATGAATCTGCAATTTTGTGCAGGTTAGAGGTGTAAGACCTCTTGCTATTCCAGAAATGGAAAATCTGTTCAATAGTTTCCGAGTGACGATATGCCCCGGGCTTGTAAGTATTCTATATAATCTCACTTCTTCACGAATCTTCCTTGCATACATAAGCTTACTTTGATATATTATTATGTGGTTCTGTTGTAGGATCCCAACCCGAATAATCTAGTGGCAAGCACAACCTTCTACTCCGAAAATACAAGAGCCATGCTCTGTTTGGTGAGATTTCCTAACTTTTTTTTTCTAAAAATGAGCCACTATCACATAGGTTTATGTTTGAATATTCAACATTTTTCAGGCAAGGATTGAAACAGATCCAGCAGACAGGACGCAACTGCGGTTAACAGTATCCTCAGGAGATCCTACCCTTACATTTGAGTATGATATTATCTCTGCCACTAGCACAAATCCTAAACTTACGTCGTAATTTACTGACTTACCTTGTCTTACAGGTTAAAAGAATACATTAAAGAACAACTAATCGCCATTCCATTGGGATCTCGAGCCCTGGTTCCAACAATGCCAGTACCAACAACACCTTTAGCTCAACCACCTAGCCCAATGGTGGATGCTAATGATCCCGGAGCTCTGTTAGCGGGATTACTTTGATTCAACCGGGGAAGACAACACTTACAATTGTACAATGTGAAATCCTCTCTGATATGGAGTTGCACGAGTAAAGACGGAAAGTATCAGAGGATGTGTGAGAGGGCCTGTCGAGACGAAATAATCGAGAACTTTAGGTTTGATCCAATTTATGCCTTTTGTCCCTGAGTAGGTAAGAGCTTGATCTTAAATTCTTTCATTCTTTTTATGCACATTTTGTATTGTGACTTCTTTTGAGTGTCTATCATCAGTTTTATTTTTTCTTCCTCCTATCTTTTCTCAGTGATCTTTCACCTTAAGGTTTACGTTTTCTCTCTTGCTTTACTTATCTTATTAGTTCCTCATTCTCCGATTCTTGAGTTTGATACCAAATCAAATATATTACATGTAGAGCTTGTGGGGTTGTAGTTATATGATTCAGTTTGTGAACTTGGCTTTGCAAGTCTATATGGTAAAAAGATGTTATTAACACAGACTCAATCAGTATCCAATATCTCCCTTATAGCTAAAAGCAATCAATGATGCAACATGTAAGCTAAGATTACTGAATATTGAAAAACACACTTAGCTTAACCGTTCCGATAATGCGTTTACATAGTCATGAATGAGACAACTAACAAAATCGAAGCGAATACTCTCTACAAAAAATTAATTCTTTACAAAATATGGGAGCTTCCCATTCCCACAGAAGTCTCTCTGGCTACCTAAGTCATCAGACAACATCATCCAAGGTAAGAGGAGGAGCTCTGGTGGCAGCCAACACCTTTGCCTTCTCTTTTTATAGCATAACTTCTATGTCTAAGCACTTCTTCTTCGAGTCCTTCAGTTCTTCCTTCTCTTTCTCCAGTTGAGCTTCTATGTCTGAGCACTTTTGCGTAAAGACCTTGAGTTCTTCCTCTAATTCTTTCATGCAAGTCGCACCAATCTGCTCTTCGTTCTTCGTTTTCTTTACATGTTGCAGTTTACACTCCAACCAATCAACCTTAAAGCCCAGACATTTTAGGTATGTTAGTGTATTCACTCCTTAGTTCAGGTCATCAATGGAAAGGTCTTGTAGTGATTGGCACAATGTCTCAATTAGGTGAAGAAGGAGATTTATGCATGATGTTCTCAAGTATTGGTTCTTTGCTCCGAACTCTAATGCAATTTCCGGGTGTTTTTTTTTCACAGACTCCGCCTACAGTTGAAAAAGATGAATAAAGTATAAACTAATATGTATGCATACATATCCATAAACTAAATGGCAGAAAAAAACCATCTCCAGTCCCAAAATCAACAACAAAAATAGGAAAATTAATTAACTTTTTTTTGTAACCTGTGAAGGAAGCTCTTGAAACCCATTGACATCTACCACACCATCATCATTTAGCTTTGTCCTTTCCAGGGGTTGTGTTACCTCTTGACATACCTCTGAAACCAAAACATCTAATTTGCCAATAACTTCAAGAACATCAATCTCCACAACAATCTCGACTTCATCGTCTACAACAAATCCACCATTTTCGGCATTAAGTTTGGTAAGTGAAATCATTTATGGACACCCATAGAAAAAAGTCTTTTTATTAAACCAGCGGTCAATTTCTGTAGATCACGAAACCATAGAACTAAGCTAAGTCAAAACAAACACAACACATAAAATATAATAAGGGATCTTTGATATCTAGACGGTTCAACCTTTCTCTTCTCTTGTCTCTTAGCGTGCATCTTAGTGCGTTTAAAAATGTCTTCAACGGCTCAGTGCTACCATGGGGCAAAATACCACTAACCGGACCACAACAAAGTATATAATATGGACGAGGCTAAATAACTGGAGAAAGAGGCTTAACAACCGGAGAAGGAGGCTGAGCAACCGGAGAAGGAGGCTCGGCAACCAGAGAAGGAGGTACAGGAACTGGAGCAGGATGAAGAACTGGAGCAGGCTAAAGAACTGAAGAAGGCTCAACTGGAGAAGAATCTCCTAATCCCATCACAACATCATCCCCCATATCAGCCTCACCACCTCCTTCTGCATGTCTTGCTGCAGAGCTTCCTCCACCCATATTATCATAACCCGGCTGAGACATATTCTTCTCCTTTCCCTTGATGTTCTTCTGTAGGATCTTCACATCAACTTCTAGAACCTTCACCCTTGCATCAATCATATCAACCTTCTCAAGAATGACTTACATCATTATGCAATTATGGCTGAACCCACCCTATATCATCTCCTTCAACTCTAAATACACATTGGGTGGTGGTGGACCTGGTGGAGGAGCATTTTGAGGTTGTTCTTCTCCCACAAATATATGCTCTACTACCATGGAAGCAACATCACACTTGTTAAGGTTTTCCCAAAAACTCTTCTTCCCACGGTTTAGATGGGCTTGTATATCTCCAGCAACTTCATCACCCATATCCAACTGGAAGCCTCAATCCCAAATATCAGCCATCAAACTTCATTCTTAATCAGCTGTAGGTTCCAAATTGCTACAAATATCCTACATCAGAAACAAAGCATCATTAGCTTTAATAACATGTAAATATTTACTAAAACATAATCTTTCAAACCAATTTTACCTTAGTATCACCAAGCGTCTCATTGATCTCACTAATCTTATATCCTTTATGCCCAGTAGCTTGAATTGCCTCTGGCACATTTTTGGACAGCCACGACTCGATATGATATCTTCACGGTATCTCGTCCTTAGAGACATGACAGCCTCAAATGCCAAAAGCTATGAGAAAAGTGTTTCAATGCATTAGTACAAACATTATAAACAAAACCAAATATATTAACAAAAAAGTTAGAATATTAGTACCTCCAAAGAAATTATGAAGGCAGGATATGTCCAATTAAGCTTCTCTTTGACTTCACCGTTTAAATGTTGCAGCATATGATTGATCTCATATGCACAGTTCTCAAATGTGTATCTCCCCCGCGGAAAGCTCTTGCACGTATCCAAATCATCAACTATCCAAATAATGAATGGCTCAATGGCCGATGGTACCTTAGAATTTTTCATGATGGAGAAGAGGAAGTAAATGACCATCTGCAAACGATCTTCACCCCTCTTCCATTAACTACAGCTTATATTCGACCTCTTTCCGCAATATCATGTCCTTTTGCTCAAAATGTCTCAGTACAAAGTTGAAACTCCCTATA
>VBRH01001500.1:16316-31504 GCA_014578085.1 Cardamine resedifolia
TTTATAACCTTTTTAGATTCTTTTAAAGTTCTTTTTCTAGATGAAGATGATTCAGATTTATCTAGCGAATTTCTAAAATACGAACTCATCATGAAATTCTAATGGGGTTTTTAAAAGATTTAGACTCCCTACAATCCAGACTTAATTCTAGGATTGTAGGGAGTATACATATAATTACATATATATATACATGATATAATTGTAATATTTATTTGTAAATTTTATGAATATTTAGTCACAAATTACTTAATTAAATATTAAAATTTAACAAATTAAGAAGAAAATATATATATTTGTATGACTTTTTCTATATTTATTTCTATATTTATTATGGTTTTAAAATTATTATGGAACGAATCGAATAATCGATAAATAATACAGGTTTTAACGAATATCTGGATAGATACAAAGTGAATACGGATCGGAAAATTGCGGATTCGAACGGAGCAAAGCGAATCACAAATACCATATTCCCGAATATTCGCTTCACGCCCACCCCTATTGAAAAATACACTTAGTAGCTTAACCATTCCGATAATCATTTTACATTTTCATGAATAAGACAACTAAACAAAATCCTAGTGAGTCATCTCAACAAAAAAAAAAAAAAAGTTTTTTATACAAAATATAGGAGCTCTATAGGAAGCTAATAATAAAACCTAGAATCAAACGAACATAACACCTAGCAGAACCTAAGTCATCAGACAACATCATCCAACGTTAGAGGAGGAGCTCTGGTGGCAGGCAACACCTTTGCCTTCTCTTTCTCCATCAGAGCTTCTACGTTTGAGCACTTCTTCTCCAGCTCTGTCAGTTCTTTCTTCTCTTTCTCCAGCAGAGCTTCTATGTCTGAGCACTTCTTCTTAAAAACCTTGAGTTCTTCCTCTAATTCTTGCATCCGAGTCTTGCCAATGTCTACTTCAATCTTCATTTCCTTTACATGTTCCAGTTTAATCTCTAACCAATCCATCTTAAAACCTGAATCTTTCAGGTATGCTAGTGCTTTCTCTGCTTGGCTCAGGTCATCAATTGAAAGGTCTTGTAGTGATTGGCACAACGTCTCGATTAGGTTGAGAAGGACATTTATGCATGACATCCTCAAATGTTGGTTCTTTGCTCGGAAATCTAATGCCATTTCCGGGTATTTTTCGAATATACGTTTCACAAATTCCCCCTGCACTTGAAAAAAGGATGAATAAAGTATAAAATCATTATGTATACATATCCATAAACTGAATGGTAGAAAAAAAAAACATCTCTTATCCCAAAATCAACAACAGAAATTAGGCAAATGATAGAAAGTTTGAATCTTTATAAACTTTTGTTTAACCTGTGAAGGAAGAACTTGAAACCCATTGACATCTACTGATGAAGACACAGACACCGCACCATCATGATTAAGTGTTGTCCTTTTCAGAGGTTCTGTTAAAACATCTAATTTGCCAATAGCTTCAAGAACATCAATCTCAACAACAATCTTGACTTCATTGTTCACAACAAATCCACCATTTTTGGCATTAAGTTTGTTAAGTGAAATAATTTCTGGACCCCCATAGAAAAAAGTGTTTCGATCAAACCAGCGGTCAATTTCTGTAGATCACGAAACCATAGAACGGATCTAAGTCAAATAAACACAAACACAAACACAACACACACAAATAGAATAAAAACAAATATGAACTTTTACTTTGTCCATCTTAAAGTACACACACCTAGCTGTCGGGAGAGTTTGTCGGAAAGTTGATTTACAACAGTTAGGTGATTTTTTGTGTGTCGTTTCCAACCAAAAGGCAAAGTTTCATAACCAGGAACCATCATCAGATATAGAGAAAAATAAGTAGTAGCAGTTTCTGTTCCCTTGCGATAGGCAAAAAGATACCTACAAAACACAATGTGTGTTTTTATAAAACCCTAAAAATTGGACGAAAAACACATTTAGATATAACAAAAGTTGTCTTCTTTACCATTCGCAGCCACCAATGACGAATATTTCAGAAAAAGCGTACTCAGATTTCAAAGATGAGAAATTCTTAATCACCCAAGTAAACTTTTTGTCAGCTTCAGTCCCCATCGAAGACTTCTCACAGCATGAAGACGAGAAGGCAAAACCCTATATAAGCCGAGTTGCACTCGTACACTGACACACACACAACACAAGTTTTGCAAATCGAACCACGCATCTCTATATGGTCTCAGCTTATGGGTTTGGGCCCAATTTACCATATCGGCCCAAGTTGTGCTCTACGAGTCAATTGGTTAATTAACTAATCATAATAACGTAATTAGAGGTTAACTAACTCTATTTATATTTATATAAATCGTAACTTGTAGTTAACTAACTATAATCATAATAATGTAATAATTGTAATTGTGGTCATGCCTAGCCCGCGGCACATTAGTCATAAAGTTTTTATTTTTTAAGTTTTCTAATGTTTTTACTTTTTAGTTGGCATTTTTTTTTTTCCTTTTCTTTGGCATCAAATTGGAATTCAAAATGCAATTTATGTGATTTTGATGCCAAACTATGGTACTGATAATTTTGGTTGGTTTGTCAATAGTTAAAATTAAAAAGTGGTCAACAATTTTTGTTTTTGTTTTGAGGTTGTTTAGCAAATAAGTAAAAGTAAAGGGGTAAAATCTGCATTCTAAGCCATTGACTAGATGACTCCAGAATAAAGGAAATTTCAACGGTGTCGAAAAAAAAAAAAGACTTTCCTACCGATTTTTCCAGAAACATCTAATCCAATCCACCACGAAGAAGACGACTAGTTGTGTTTGAGGAAAAAAAAAGGTTTCACAAAGCTATTGAAAGATGGCGGAGCACTTAGCTTCAATATTCGGAACGGAGAAGGATCGCGTGAATTGTCCGTTCTACTTCAAAATCGGCGCTTGTCGTCACGGTGACCGATGCTCTCGTCTCCACACCAAGCCAAACATCAGCCCTACGCTTCTCCTCTCGAACATGTATCAGCGTCCCGATATGATCACTCCTGGTGTTGATGTCCATGGCAATCCCATCGATCCTCGTAAGATACAAGAGCACTTCGAGGTTGGTCAATTTTGGGGATAATTGATGCTATTTAGGGTTATTGTAGTTGAATTTTGAGATTTTGCTGCGAAGAGATTGTAATTAGAGATTGAATTTGGAAATAATATCAGATCTGCTGTTGAATTAAGTATTTGGTTGATAATGTATGTATTTGTGAAAATTTTGCAGGATTTCTATGAAGATCTTTTTGAAGAGCTGAACAAATATGGTGAGATTGAGAGTCTCAATGTCTGTGATAATCTCTCTGACCACATGGTAATTGTTTTTTTTTTTAGATATTAGCAAAGTATTATCTCATTGTTTCTTTTGTGAACGTTATAAGCATAACAATATTTTCAATCTTCATAACAATAAGCAGAACAATATTATTTAAAGCATATTTTCAATCTTCATAACAAAGTACTATCTTATTGTTATAAGCATAACAATAAGCATAACAATATTTTCAATCTTCTTGTGTAGGTTGGTAATGTGTATGTGCAGTTTCGAGAAGAAGAGCAAGCTGAAAATGCGCTTCGAAATCTTCAAGGAAGATTCTACGCAGGTAGGTTGTTTACGGCTTTAATGTTTAGTTTGTGTTTAAGTTTTCAGGGTGAAGCGTTAGTCTTACTGGTTTTTAACATTTTGAAATGCAGGTCATCCAATAATTTTTGATTTTTCCCCTGTTACTGACTTCCGTGAAGCTACTTGTAGACAGTATGAGGAAGAGACTTGCAAACGTGGTGGATACTGTAACTTATGCATCTTAAAAGCATTAGCAGGTTATATGTTTCTCCCTTTTGTTATGTATTGTTCATGTTTAGTTACTATGTTGTAGATGAAGATCGTATGACTAAAAACCACCTCACTCTCTTGTCTATTGACTTAATTTGACAGAGAACTGAGGAGGGAGTTATATGGGAGGTACAAAAACAGGCATAGCCCTAGTAGAAGTAGGAGCCCTTACAGACATCGTAGTCATGAAGAGCGCTCTCATGAAAGGCATAGCCGTAGCAGAAGGTATGATGATGATGATGATGATGATGGTGAGAGCCAGAGCAAGCGCAGAAGATACATGAGTATTAGTCCTCGCCACAGGAGAGAGCGGAGTAGGAGCAGAAGTAGGAGTCCTGGTGGAAGGAGACAGAGAAGCCATGTTAGGGAAGGGAGTGAGGAAAGACGTGCCAAGATTGAGCAATGGAACAGGGAGAAAGAAGAGCAGGAAAATTCAAATAACAGGGCAAAAGAAAATTGTAACAATGGGTACATGAGGAAGGACGACTATCATCAGGAAAGGTCCTTTCAACAAGAAGGGTATTAATATCACCACCAATTATATCTGGTCAGTGCAAATCTTCCTTTCCATAAACCTTCTCCATCTTTATAGGTAGATTTCAGTTTGGTGTTACAACATTCAATAAACAAAACTCACAACCCATTTTCCGCTGTGCAGGTTTGTGCAGGGCCTGAAACTGTGATTAGAATTAATTAATTTGCATAGTTTTCATTGATTGATTCGTGATGTCAACATCTCCTTTGCAATTCATGCATGTTGGTAGTCATAATAGTTCTTGCATGTATTTGCTTGCCCTGCAATGACGTGAACCACTCTAAACTTATATTTTGCATTTGTGAAATCATTCTCAGTTTTCCAAATTGTTTTCAGCAAATCAACCATCTAAAAGCTGAAATCTTTTTTGATAATTTACTCTCACATCTGTAGTAATTAAGAGAGCATTTTTCTGAGTTAGGACAGTTTTTTCTCTGTGTTGAGCTAAAGGTTGGATATTACTTGATGCATAGTCATTGAATCCATCATTGTGTGTTTATGCTTTGTTTGGGTGTGAATTCTATGTAATACGGTTAGAAATTTATATGTCACTCATAGTCATAGTCAACGAACTACAACATAGTTTGGGTGTGAAATCTATGTAGTGTGGGTAGAACATTTGTTTGTTACTGATAGTCATTGAAGTTATCATTGTATGTGTTTTTTTTTTTGTTTGGGTCTATGTAATTTGTGTAGAACTTTATTTCTTACAGTCAGGGCAATGACAAATGCAAGTTGAGGAAATAAAGCAAATACAACCAAATCGACATTTTCTTCTCTGTTGGTTCTGTTCATCTAATCTCCAACTCTGATTTGGTTTTATTTTTGTATGCTTACGGTTTGTGTAGAGTTTTGCAGGTTCAGGTTTTGGCCTTATAGAATGATTGGTGCGAAAATGTTATTTGTTAACAATATGCAGAATTTGTTTTACAGGTTTTATGGTGGCTTGAAGATTTTGTCTTTAAATGATATGCAGATGCAAGGACTATTGGATTCAAAAGTTTGATGGTGGCTTGAAGATTTATTTTTTCATTTTTGGGTTTTGAGTTTTCAGACTTGTTCTTCTTGGCTTTGTAATGGATAATTTATCTACTTTAGGAATTTTATTGAATGCTTTGTCTAAATGGATCTCACGGTTTTTGAAAATATATCAAACTCTAAAGTCGTAATGGAAATCGGAAGCAGATGGTCTAGTAATGGAACTCTAAAACTATCTACACTGGTTACTTGTTTACAACACCCAGTTTACAACACCCAATTTTTTCATTCTAACACTCCACATCATCTTTTTTATCTTCCACATCATAATTCAACACTTACATAACTTTTACCTTCTACAATAGTTTTGTTTAAATAAATTACAACACCTTACCCCACCATTTTTATTTAATATTTTTCATTTTATTTATATTTATATATTTTTATTTCATAATATTAATAACAGTTAATATCAAATAAAGTTAAAATAAGTAAAAATTAAATAATTTTATAAAGTAATTTTTGTTTTGTTTTCTTTCTTGTTTTTATTTTATATATTATTTAAAAAAAAATTTTTGCAAATAACAAAAACGAAAAATAGAAATAATCATTACTAAAACACATACAGTAACGAGAAACTTAAAATGCAATACAATAAGCACACAACACAAGTAAGGAAACACTAATAACTTAATTAGTACAATAATCTCAACTCACAAACTTAAAAATCTCATTCACCACGGAACATTCCGAATTGAGCCCATATGTGTTTGACCACTCAATAACACCAAATTTTGCTCAGTGATCCATTTGGGGCTTCTCCGGCGAGCAGGAGTTGAATCATCTGCATCTGGAATGGCTTTATGAATATCGATCATACCGCCAAGAGCCATTTGTGTAGAAAACTCAAGAAAATCAGTTGCTCTAACATTCAAATCAACTTCATTACCCGCTGGAGCAGAAGAATAAGGGGTGCTTGAGATGAATATGACATCATCGATCCATAATATGGACGATAGTTTGGAACAACTAATGGCATGAAGAAATTTGGTGGATAACCATAATTTGGTATATGTTGGGGTTGGTTGTTAGAATGATTTTGAAAATGATAATTGTTGGGATTTGGGTAGTTAAAAGGGTAATTAGAAGAATTTGAGTGTTGAAAGGATTATTGTTTGGATCCATTTAAATAACACGATATTTAAAGCGAAAAACAAGAGTTTATTGGATACTAATTGAACACGAATATTAAAAAAGATGAGTTTTTTTTGTTTGTGTCCAAAATAAATATCTATTTATAGAATGAAAAATGATGAATTTTGATATAAAAATTAGATATATTTAATTATAATTATTATGAAATACTTGATGTTAAATAATTGAGATAAGAAAAAAAATTAAAAATTTGAGCATCCAATTTAAAATTGCCACGTGATCCAATCTATATCTTTGCTTTAAAAAAAAAATGAGCAAATAGATATTTTTTTTGGTCCATTTAAAATCTGACACGTCATAGAAAAATACCCCACTTTTTGTTTTTTCACACCGTTGAATTTTATCAACTAAATAGTTTGCCACATCATTTTTTTTTCTTTCAACATACCATTAAAAGCAATTTAACTGTGTTATAATATTTCAATAGTTGAAAAAGCAACAATTGCACGTAGTCTATATAGAATTGGTAGAAAGTGATCATTCTCATTATGCTTCACATAGTACATTTATATGAGAGTAACAAGGTTGAAAAGGAAACGTAAAATACACAGTAAATAGAGATTGATTGAGGAGATAATTGAGGAGTATCAAATCACAATCAATCTTGAATGTGTATCTCTAATATGTCCCCTCAAGATGGAGGGGCCTTGGAGACTCCAATCTTGGAAGTTAGATCGTGAAAGGGAGCACGTGGGAGTGGCTTAGTGAGAACATCCGCAAGTTGGTCTTCGGTGGAGACATAGGAAACACGAAGAGCTCCAGCTTGAACTTGGTTGCGGATGAAGTGGTAGTCAAGAGAAACATGTTTCATACGTGAGTGGAAAACCGGATTTGCGCATAGATAAGTAGCTCCCACATTATCACAGTAAATTACCGGTGGTTGAGGAAGAGAAATACCAAGTTCCGTGAGTAGCGAGGCTATCCATCTTATTTCTGATGATGTATTAACGACTGCCCGATACTCTGCTTCCGTCGAAGATTTTGCCACACTTTTATGTTTCTTCGATGACCACGAAATGGGTTGCTAGCCCAAATAATTGACATATGCGTTTGTTGAGACATAATCATCAACATCCCCAGCCCAATCTGCATCAGAGAACCCATGTAACGAGAGTGTAGTGTTGTGAGAGAGAAAAATACCATGAGTCGGGGTACCCGCTAAGTAGCGCAAGACACGTTTAACAGCTTGGAGATAACTATCTGTGGGAGTATGCATGAATTGAGACAACCGATTGACTGAGTACGAGATATCGGGCCTAGTAAAAGCCAAATATTGAAGACTCCCAATGATGCACTTGCCATTGGAGTGGATACCGGTTTTGCAGTCAACATATTGGCGCGTATAAGCAGGTCAAGTATGTACCTTCTTTGGGTGAGATAGAGACCACTAGTTGTCCTTGTTGCTTCGATCCCCAAGAAATATGATAGATGCCCAAGATCTTTGAGTGAAAACTGCTTCGATAGTGAATCAATCGTGTCTTGTAACAAGTTGGAGCTGGGTCCTGTTAGGACTATATCATCAACATAAACAAGCATGTACACCACATCATAACCCTTCTTGAGAATAAATAAAGATGTGTCGGCCAAGGAATTGACAAACCCTATCGCAAGAAGGTAAGTGCGTAGTTCATAATACCACGCTCGCGGAGCTTGTTTTGAGTCCATCAATAGCCTTATTCAAGTGACAAACATAATTAGGGTGATCCAAATCCACAAAACATGGGGGTTGAGACATGTAAACATCCTCTAATAAACGACCTTGTAAGAATACATTATTTACGTCAAGTTGTCTCACAGGCCAATTACGTGCGATTACAATGCCGAGAACTAGTCGAATTGTTGTGGACTTGATTACCGGACTGAATGTTTCTTCGTAGTCAAGGCCGAGTTGCTGATCATACTCCTTAGCAACAAATCGTGCCTTATACCTATCAACGGACCCATCCGCGCGATACTTGATAGTGAAGACCCATCGAGAACCAACAACATTTTGCGAAAGGGGCTGTGGCTCAAGATACCACGTATGATTGCGGAACTGAGCATCAATTTTATCACACATTGCTTTATGCCATCTTGGATCCTTATGCTTAACTCACTGTTTTTGGAATAACATGAGAAGAAGAAACGAGAGATGCAGCCTACCCATATTTCGTGATTGGTTTGGTGATGCCGCTTTTGGATCTTGTTTCCATATGATGCATATTTATCGGTGGAGCAGGGACCACAGCAGGCGGATTTCGTGGAGGAGGCAAAGAAGGTGGTGGAGCAGATGATTCAGTTGACGGCGAACCATGATTACCAGGTTGTTCGTCGGGATTCTCAGGCGAAGAAGAGGAGTGGGCCTCAAAACCAGAAGCTGTGGGGGTGTGTTCATGGGCCTGATGGTGTCGTGGGCTTGGAGCTGATGACTCATATGAGTGCCCATTAGACGTAGGCGATGACAGAACATGGGTGAGTTGTGACGAGGAGTTCGCTGGTTCTGATGTTGTGTCAGGGTGAGTTTCTCCGGCACCATTAATCAACGGTGAATGAGCTGGGCTCAGGGACGGAGCAGGTGGAGGAGCGATATGAGTAGGCACATTCAAGGGAACAGACTAGATAAGTGGAGACCATAAAAGCTCGGAGCTCAAAGAGGACGATGGCTGAGATAAGGAATTACTATGAAACAGAAAAGTATCTTCCACAAAACATACATGACGTGATGTGTAGAGACGATGAGAGATGGGCTCAAGATAGAGATAAGCTGATTGTGTCAATCAATAGCCAAGAAACACACAAGGGGCGGACCTAGGCTCTAATTTATGGTGAGTGTAAGGCCGAAGCCATGGAAAGCAAAGAGAGGCGAAGACTTTTAGGCGATGGTAATTGGGATTGGCTTGAAATAATTTTTGGTATGGTGATTTAAGAGATAGAACAGGGGTAGGCATCCGGTTGATAAGAAACACAGCGGTGGAGAAAGCATAGGTCCAATACGTGGTAGGTATGGACGCATGAGTCAAAAGTGAGAGTCTCCTCTCGACAATATGTCGATGTCATCGCTCAGACAGACCATTATGCTCAGGGGTGGGTGGTGGAGTTGTACGATGAGAGATGCCTTGAGACGAAAGAAAGCCTCTTAAGGCAATAAATTCACCCCCATTGTCGGTGAAGAGTGTGCCGATGCGGGTTTGAAATTTGTTCTCAACTAAAATTTTGAAATGAATGAATGTTTGTTTGACTTGGGATTTTAGCTTAAGAGGGTAGAACCACATCTATCTTGTGAAATGATCTACAATTATGAGATAATATTTATAGTTGTCAACCGATATAATTAAAGATGTCAAAAGATCGGAGAAAAGATACTCAAGTGGTAGTGAGGAAGAGATAGAAGTTTCGGAAAAAGTTAATTTTTGGCTTTTATTTGTAAGACAATCACTACAAGAGAATTGTTTCGACAAGGAATGAGAAATATGTAATGAAAATTGTGACACAATGGTGTTTAAAATAGAAGACGCAGGATGTCCAAGTCGTGAATGCCACTCGGAAAGAGCTGCCTTCACGCTTAGAGAAGCAAAAAGAGAAGTGGGAGAATTGTTAAAAATAGGCCACTCATATAATTTTCCTTGGAGTAATTGGTCCCCTGAGCTGAGATCCTTCACCTGAAATGAGCAGGAAAGAATTCCACCGAGACATTATTATTTTTGCACAAACGATAGACACTGGGGAGATTTTTGTGAATATCGGGAACATATAAAATATTCTGAAGAGATAAAGAACGAGAGGGTAGAATAAGGGAGGAGGAACCAGTGCTTTTAATAGAGAGGCCAGTTCCATTACCAATCACAACTTCTTCACCGCCATTGTAGCCATTGTGAATGGACATGTTGTTAAGGTCGTACGTGATGTGGTGAGTCGCACCCGTATCTAGGATCCATGGATTGTGACTCGTAGCAGCTGAGAAGTGACCAAGAGGCTGCCACTGGGAGGGTGCGTACAGCGGCGTTGGAAGTAAAGGATCGGAGGGTGCATAGAGTGACTGAAGTTGGTAACAATGTATTGCCGAATGACCTTGCTTGCCACAGATTTGACAACGTCCCAAATATGGCTTGTAATTACGTGGAGGAGCGCCTTTTTGAAACTGGTTCTGGTTCCAGTTTTGGTTAGGACGTGGAGATGATTTTGCAAGAAGACAATATGAGTTGTGGGAAACATTGGCGGTGACAGGAAAAGTCTTCGTGACTGGATGTGTTAACAACTTCGCCTCATGGTTGAGAAGTTTCTCATTGAGCTCGGTTATAGTGGGGGTGTGTCACGTCCTTCCATTTGGTCTACCACAGATTTGTATTCTTCAGGCAAACCTTCAAGGATGAACTCCACTTGATCTTCATGTTCAATCAATTTTCCCAACAAAGCAAGCTGGTCGAAACGCATCGTAAGACCTTGAACATATTCTTCAATCTTCTTTGAACCCTTTTTCCATTGTTTCAATTGAAGCTTGAGTTGTTTAATATGACCTCGGCTAGGCTTAGCATAGGTTGCCTCCAACTTTTTCCAGATGTCTGCAGCAGTGTTAGCCCTTGATAGGAGAGGATGTACTGAGACCAAAATAGCACCAAGGAGGGAGCTATATATCAGGCGATCTTGTCGCTTCCACTTGGAGAAGGCCGGATTCACGATAGACACATCATTCATCGTGAGATGAGTGTCTGGAGAAGGACAATCTAGATATGAAGCTAGTTCATATCCATCCAAAAGGGCAAACACTTGACGACTCCACATAAGATAGTTGGTCGTCGTAAGTTTCGTGACGTTCGTCATGTTAACATTAAGAAGGGACGAAGAGTCGACACGAGAGAAGAAAAGCGAAGGAGAAGAGAAAATAAAATGTTTAGTTTTTTTTTTTGTTTGTTTGAAAAGGTATTAACCTTGCTCTGATACCATATAGAATTGGTAGAAAGTGGTCATTCTCGTTATGCTTCACATAGTACATTTATACAAGAGTAACAAAGATAAAAAAGGAAACGTAATATACACAGTAAATAGAAAATTGATTGAGGAGATAATTGAGGAATATCAAATCACAATCAATCTTGAATGTGTATCTCTAATAGTCTAAAGATATGAAGTCACCGAAAAAACGTTTTTAACGTAAATTATACTATTTTCGTAGTCATCTGATTACTAGCAAACCTTCGTTCTTAGCCACACGAGTATCTCGTTTCACAAGAAGTTAAACTATTTGGTCACCATTGTTTGGATGTTTTTTTTTAAATTATTTTTTTACTTTTGATTTTTGGTTTTTAATTTATGCTTTAGGGGCTTTTTTATTATTATTTTTGGTGTAGATTTTTAGTTTTTTTTCTTAAATTTTAATTTTTCGTTATGTGTTTGAAAACTAAAATAATGATATTAAATTTTAATAATAAAAAATAAAAAAACTTACAAAATTTCATATACCAAATAAATACTGATAAAAATACACATAGGTTTATTGCATGATAAATACACTATTACATAAACTAGTACTAATGTCGAGAGTTCCATAATGATTACAGAAAGTTCATCTCAAAACCGTTCCATATATTGCATTGGAGTGTTCTGAATCATAATCAAAGTATGGTATGGTATGAATCAAAGTAGTGTTAATATCTCGTCGATTTGATAATATAATAAAATTATATAGTCTCATTATTGTTGCACTAACCTTACATTGAACATGTATTAAAACTTGTCATTTTGTCTTTCACACACCAAAAAATCGTTCAATGACAATTGCAATGAAGAATATATTTATTAAATATTTATTTGTGACTACTGGGTGGTCTTGCTTCATTATAGTCGGTAGGATGATATCTTTCTCCTTGATATATATGGAGTAAGGAATCCATGTCGAAGACCATAACCAGAATCTCCCAAAAATATTTTCCAACAGGTGGACATTTGGAAACTGATGAGACCCCTCCATCGCTAGCATTTGCATCATGAGCTGATCCCGAAATCCCAATGTATGCATATACTAACAACATTTATGCCCGTATTACATTACATATTGCTAAAATATTCATACTTGTGTTGTTTTTTCTATTCAATATTTTTTTGAATTTTTTCCTACAGAACAAAGAACATGTGTTCCATCTACTGCACCAATAAAAACCCCTAGTCCTATGTAAGGCCAATATCTTCTGTCATATTGTAACTTTAACTGGAAGAGGTTGAATGAGCTCTTTTGGACCAGGTCTAAGCAAATCAACCGCCATGTGTTTGAGAGCATTCAACACTTCGTAAAAATTTCTGCATGTGGTTTCTTGTGAATGACCAAATGTTTTTCCAACATACCATTGAGCTCCACTTTAAGCACATATGGTATGAAAATTGCAACGTTTTCTGGCTTACCTACATTATAAATCGATTAAAAAATTGCAACCATTAGGTTTAGGAGATTCTTCCTAATTTGAAGGGATAGCTAGATATTTTCTTTATATGGTTTTACCGTTTCCTTTATAAAGAATGTGTCTAGGAAGATGACAAAATAATGGTAATGGAAAACTGTTGTAATTGTAAAACAAATTGATGGAAAAATTTACGAAAAATTATCATCGATAATATTTAAAATGTTATATTTATATTCAATAATTTATAATTGTTAATAGTTTAAATTACATTTCACATGCTGCGCGTAGATATAAATCTAATACAGTATATACAATATGAGATATTTATACACAAACTAAATCAACATCGGCTATATTAAGTTGGTGACCATTTTGAGAAATATATATGTGGCTGCAGCAACTGGCTGAAGCAAAATGAAAATCCAAGAAAAGTTGGAACATGCTCGTGAGAACTAATCATTCGTCATTTATTGATCTCATTTTTAAGAATTTGTTTGCTACCTAAAATTATTAAATGCACTTAAATAACTTCAAATTCTTTATTTCATCACAAACTCATAAATGTATGGTCATATGCATTTAAACTAAATATAAAAGTAAATCATTTAAAAATGCATAGAAAAAATAAATTTAAAAGACATAACTAACATAGTTCTTATCACCAAGAAAATATATATATAAAGAAGAAACCAATTGATGATTTGCTCTCTCACTTGCTTAATCTTGTAAAAGATTTCAAAATTTATAATGATAAAAGAATAAAAGGATTTCAAAATTTTATATCAACTCAAACGATGTACTTTTGCAAAAACTAATTATTTTGTTTAAGGAAAATTCTTGATGACACATGTGTTGAGTTGATTCAATCTTAGTTTGATGACATTCATTAAATGAAAAAAATAGACCTCTATTAGGTTCAAAACAAGAGCCAACTTGCGTTTGTTGACATTAATGGTTTTCCAAAACTATTAAAGTTTATCCAAATATTGCAATTTGAAAGATGCATCAAAAACAACCTACTCAGTTAGGTAGAAGTAGAACATATACAGCTAGCGTAACTTATATCGTCCTATTATCAAGATCACTTTATTTTATATTTCATTTGTTCCATGCTAGATCATTTTCTTAATTATGATTCACTTTCAGATTTTATAAAAAAAAAATTAAGTAGACGTAAAATCTGATCTTCTTCTCTTTTTTTGTTTTGTTTTTTGTTAACAAAATCTGATATTCTATAGTTTAACATAGTAAAGAACTACTAAAATTTATCGAGAACATAAAATTAAATAAAGAACTACATACTCAGATATTAATCTATTTACCAGACTCACTCTGAAGTTACTATGGTAAAAAAGGGACCCTAAGTGAAAACTCTTACTAACTAAGTAACTAGTAAAAAACACAGTTACAGCTATGGTAAAAAACGTACCTATAAATGTATGTAAAACACAAGACAATAGTCATCACTCACACTCAAACTCAAACTCAAACTCTTTAGTAAGAATAGCTTTACAACAATGGCTTCTTCTTCTTCAACCAAGCTTGTGTTCTTTGCTTGTTGTCTCCTCCTGTTCACACTCTCAGACAATCTCGTGGCTGGAGAATCCGACAAAGTGCAACTTAATCTTTACTACGAATCACTTTGTCCTGGTTGTCAGGAATTTATCGTCGAAGGTCTAGTCGAATTCTTTGACTCCGATCTCGACACAATCACCGATGTCAACCTTGTTCCATTTGGTAACGCTATACTCTCTGATAATCTGACCATCACTTGCCAGGTTCTTTTCAATAATCTCATCCTTCTTGTTCCTATTTTTTTATGATTAAAATCACTTATATATATGATTAACAGTCACTTGTATATATATGTTTATCTTAAAATTATGTTTATCTTAAAATTCGTTTTTAATTAATTATGTTTGGGAAAAAATTATGAAGCATGGTGAAGAGGAATGTGTACTAAACAAGGTTGAAGCTTGCGGCATAAAAACTATTCCGGACCCGGTATATAACGATTGCATTTTATTTCTAATGTTTTTGGTGGATTAATTAAAACAAAAGATAATTTACTTGATTTTTTAAAATAAAATAAAAATGTGATGGTTTTGGAATGCAGAAATTACAATACTCGTTTATACGGTGCATTGAAAATGACACAAATAACTGGGACCAATCATGTTTTAAGGACGATCAAATTAAGAAAGTCATCAGTGATTGTTACACTAGTGATCTCTCTACAAAGGTATATATATATATATATATATAT
>VBRH01001501.1:2554-14824 GCA_014578085.1 Cardamine resedifolia
GATAAAGTTGTTGACGCCACGACAGTGGGTCAGTCTTATTTTTATGTTTGAGTTCTAGATTGGTGCTAAATTATTTCCTGAATATTTGTTCGGTTCTTGATGATTTGATCCCCGTGAAATTACCCATGACCTAGCATTTTTATTTATTGTCTTTAAACCGATTTTTATTTGCTTTGTTTGTTACTTACGAAACCACAAACCCCTTTGAATTGCTTAGTTAATATTTTGTCTCACAAAATTAGAGTGTATTGCTGGTCCTCTGGATCGAATCTTCACTACTACTGCATGTTTTATTTGCGAGAAAATAATCCTTAGACCACACGCAAAACCCTTATATCAAGTTCCAGAAAATTACCGAATTTTGTCGCGAAAATTTCCGTGCTTGACTAAGGTAAGTGCAGAACCATAAGCTTATCTAAACAATTTTAATATTTGATGTGTTCTAATGAATATAGGCCGTGTATGATTTCGGTAGATCTAGATCGAGTGTTTCATGAGATGGTTGATTTTTTCGGTATTTTGGTGTTTAAATATGTTAAATATTTTAAATTGTTTGTGTGTTTAGCTTGTAGATGGGAGAATTGCCTCACTAAGTATTTATCAAAATACTTATGCATCTCTTTTTATTTGATGCAGGAAAAAATAAGAGTTACTGTGAGATCAAGACGAGGAAGAGGGGATGATCTAGAACCCGGTTGAGGTTTATTATTGATTTATTTTTAATTTGATTTATTGTTGAATTATTGCGAATTATTTATTTTATGATTTTTGGAGCTAAAATATGTTAGAAAAATTGGTTAAATTATTTAATAATTTTGAAATTAAAGTGATTTTATTTTTGAAATTTTGGTAAATAATTTTGATGATTTTTAATTATGTTTTAATCGATGAATTAATTATGGTTGAGTTTTGTGTGATTTATTTGATGGTTTAATTTAGTTAAGCTGAATTAATTAAAATATTTGGGTATTTCATGATTTATTTACATTAATTGGTTTAGGAGGTTATTAATATTTATGGGAATATTATTATTTATATATAAAAAAAAAACCGGGTGCGCTTGTTTCATATAGTACAGCTTTAAAGCTCCTAAAGGTCTAAAATAATAAAAGTCCCATTGAAGTTGCCTTATGGTATCACAAAATATTGGCTCAAAACCGTTTCTCGAAAGGGTATGTGAATTGTAAAGTCCCCTAAACCTAAAAAATTATAACTGTAACGCCCGTGTCCTAGAAAAAAAAATGGGAAAGTTGAAATTAATCATCAGGTTTTGAAGTGGAGTTGGTTAACACCGGTTTTGGGTTAAGAGTCGGTTTGCGATTTTGTTAATTAACCGAGGGAGTTTTAATTAATTTTCAGGTTTAATTTTAAATCCCAGTTTAAATTTATTGGACCAAAAATTAATTAATTCCAGTTTAATTGGTTTAATCCTAATTTAATCAAAACCCAGAATTTTGTGGTTTAACTAAACTTAAGCTTTAACGCCTCCATCATGTGAAAGAGAAGAGAGCTGAGTCTTTTGGTTGGTGTTGAGGCGCGACAAAGAGAGAAAGGAGAGAAGAGGTTTCGGTGTCGACAAGAAGAGAGAAAGGAGGTTGCCGAGTGGTGGTGGTGTGATCGCCATATTTGGATAGTCGTGTTGGAGTCAAAAATCTCTCTCGCTCATCTTTGTGTGGTGTGCGTTCGGAAATTTAGGGTTTATTCATCCCGGGGAGTTCCAGAAAATTACAGAATTTTGTCACAAAAATTTATATGCTTGACTAAGGGAAATAAAAAGTGTAACCGTGGGATCAAGGTAAGGAATAGAGGATGATCTAGACTCATCGGTTTGTTTTGAGTGTTTCTTATTTATTAATTTATGATTTTTGGATTAAAATCTGGTGGATTAAATTGGTGAATTTAGTTGTTTAATTCCTGTTTAATTTTTGAACGTGGGTTAATTTATTTGAATTAAATTTTGGTTTTACTTGGGATTTGAATAAATTATGTGGAGTTATTTTATGGTGTTTTAGTGAATTTATTTAATTTTCCAGAGTTGATTAAGTATTATTCATGAGTTAGTTGAATCTTAAGGTGGCTTGGGAGTAATTATTATTTTAGGAATATTATTTTTTTAAAAAATGGGGTGCGGTTGTTTCAATTTGGTATCAGAGCATTTACGGTTCTAGAACAGTTTAGGAAAATTTTTGATTGGGAGTTAATTTGATTTTTGGTGATGTGTGATGCATGAGTTAAACAGTTGTTTGAAATTGATTATATGAATTAGTCATTTTGTTTGGGCATGGAGTTTTACGTCATCCTCTTCGAGCCTTCAATGAGATTCCATGGAAAGTTGTTTTTGCTTTGGGTTAAATTTTTATGTGTCTTATCTGTTTGTGTGTCAGTGTAGATGGCTAACAGAGGTAGAGGTCGTGATATGGGGAAGAGGTCAGGGTCACGCTCAGAGGAACGCGAGGGCTCTGGTGGTTGAGGAAAGTGTAGCACGGAGTGCTACGGTTGAGCAGGTCGTGGAGTCGCAGGCGGATCAAGGAAGGTCTGAGGGTGTGGCCGGTGTTGCTGGAGTGCCAGCGGATGCTGCGGGTGTTGCAGCAGGTGTTGCTCAGGCTCGAGATGACAAGATTGCGGACCTCTTGACCATGTTGTTGGAGCAGTTACTAGAGAGGGTACAAGTGCATGCTCCGGGAGTACCACCGGTAGCAGAAGTGCAGCCGAGGGTTGAAATTGTAGGTTAGCTTCCATTATACCTAAAGATTTAGGAGGGTCTGAGAGACGAGGTTGTGGTAGTCAACTCGACTTTTCAGGCAAAGAATCCTCATCATCAGTCCGGTCCAAGCAGGGGCGATAAGGCGGTGCAAGGACAAAAGCGTAAGTGGGAGGGTAATCCTAAGGTAAACTATGGTGGTCAAGGATGCTTCGGGTGTGGAAGCAAAGACCATAGGGTTGCGAGCTATCCTCAGAAGGGCTAGACCCGTGGGGATACTCAGGTGTGTTATACTTGCAAGGAGGTGGGGCATATCAAGCCAAAATGTCCCAAGCTACATCAAGGAGTGGTAGTAGTGGCACCGCCATATAGGCAGGCTGTAGTGATGCCCCGAGTGTACACCATGGTAGAATCTGGAAGGCCGAGCTCTAGACCGATCACTAGTAAATTTCTAGACTTACTTGAGTTAAATTTTTGTTTGTTCAAAGTTATCTATATTGTAATGTTGTGTTAGGGTCTTAGCATATGAGAGTGTAGGGACCTTAATCGTGGAAGGGCTTGAATCTCAAGTTTTGTTTGATTATGGAACATCGCGTTGCCTTGTTACTCCAGAATTGGCTGAGAGAGGCGGCATCCGGGGTGAACCGGGTGAGAAGTTGGGGTTTGTTAAGATTGCTGGAGGGAAGTTTCCGAGCACTCTTGGTTGAGTTGAGAACGTGGATGTTAAGGTGGCCTGGGAGTCTATGCCAGCAGATTTGATCATTTGTTCCATGGAACAGTATGATGTTATCTTGGGTATGGATTGGCTCGGTCATTTCAGAGCGTATATAGATTGTCACCAAGGATATGTCGTGTTCAAAAGAGAAAAGGGGAGGTTGGTTAATCAGGGAGTGAGACCGACTTCCGGGAGTCTCGTGAACTTGGATATGCAGGCTGAAAATATGATAGAGCGGGGTTTTGAAGCTTATATGGCAACTGTTGGAGAGGTTACGGTTCAGGATATTCGGGTTATTCAGGAGTTCGAGGATATTTTTCAGTTGTTGCAGGGGTTACCACCAACTCGATCAGATCCTTTTACAATTGAGTTGGAAATGGGAACAATGCCGATATCTAAGGCTCCATACAGGATGGCTCCAGCAGAGATGGCAGAGATCAAGAAACAGTTGGAAGAGTTATTGGGTAAGGTTTTTATCCATCCGAGCAGTTAACTGTGGAGAGATGGTGTTATTTGTGAAGAAAAAGGATGGGAGCTTCTGGTTGTGTATCGATTACCAGGGGCTCAACCGAGTTACAGTGAATAACATGTATCCTTTACAGCGGATTGATGAGTTGTTGGATCAGCTGAGAGGGGCTACTTTATTCTCTAAGATAGATCTGGCGTCGGGTTACTATCAGATTCTGATTGATGAGATAGATATCTAAAAGACGGCTTTTAGGACCAGATATGGGCACTATGAGTTTGTGGTGATGCCATTTGGGTTGACGAATTCACCAGCAGCGTTTATGAGATTGATGAACGGAGTGTTTCAGGAGTATCTGGAAATCTGTGATCATTTTTATAGATGAAATTTTGGTGTATTCAAAGAGTCCTAAGGAACTCGAGGTTCAGTTGAGGAACGTTCTGGAGAAGCTGCGAGAATAGAAGTTATTTGCTAAGTTGAGCAAGTGCAGTTTCTGGCAGCGAGAGATTGGGCTCTTAGGTCATATTGTTTCGGAGAAGGGAGTTTCAGTGGATCCAGAGAAGATTAAGGCTATTAGGGAATGGCCGAGGCCAAGGAATGCCACTGAGATCAAGAGTTTTCTTGGTCTAGCGGGTTACTATCGAAGATTTGTCAACGGTTTGCGAGTATGGCTCAGTCTATCACAAAGCTGATGGGAAAATATGTTCCGTTTGTGTGGTCTCTAGAGTGTGAAGAGAGTTTCACGAATATGAAGACAATGTTGACAAGTACACCAGGTTTGGCTTTACCGGAGGCGAATGAGCCTTTTGTAGTGTACACGGATGCTTCGAGATTGGGTCTCGATTGTGTGTTGATGCAGCAGGGGAAGGTTATTGCTTATGTTTCACGTCCGTTGAGAAAACACGAGAGCAACTATCCTACCCATGATCTTGAGATGGCTGCAGTGGTTTTTGCCTTGAAGATTTGGATATCTTATCTTTATGGTGGGAAGGTTCAGGTTTTTACAGATCATAAGAGCCTGAAATACATTTTTACGCAGCCAGAGTTGAATTTGAGGCAAAGGCATTGGATGGAGTTAGTGGCAGAATATGATCTAGAGATAGCCTACCATCACGAGAAGGCAAATTTGGTTGTGGATGCTTTGAGTCGGGTAGCTTTGGCTAGTGAGCGGGACATGGAGTCCTTGGTGAGCGAGGTTAACTGGGTTGCGCCTTGCGATGCGTGCCAGCTAGTGAAGGCTGAGCATCAGGTCCCAAGTGAGTTATTGCAGAGTTTACCCATTCCATAGTGGTAGTGGATATGATTACGATGGATTTCGTGGACGGCTTGCCAATTTCTCGGACCAAAGATACTATTTGGGTCATTGTTGATCGTTTGACCAAGTCGACACATTTTCTGGCCATTAAGAAGAACGATGAAGTTGCGGTTTTGGCTAAGAAGTATGTCAATGAGATTGTGAGGCTTCATGGGGTGCCTGTGAGTATAGTGCCAGACCGTGATTCCAAGTTCACCTCGGAGTTTTGGAAAGCTTTTCAGGCTGCAATCGGCACCAAGGTACACATGAGTACGGCTTATCACCGTCAGACGGATGAGCAATCCGAGAGAACCATTCAGACACTCAAGGATTTGCTAAGGATGTGTGTGCTTGACTGGGGTGGTCAGTGGATGGATTACTTGAACTTGGTAGAGTTTACATATAATAATAGCTACTAGACGAGTATTGGGATGACCCCATATGAGGCGCTGTATGGGAGACCATTTCGTACACCATTATGCTGGACCCTAGTGGGGGAGAGAAGCATGCTTGGCGCATATTTTTTAAGGAAACTACGGAAAAGATCCAGGTTTTGAAGGTGAACATGAAAGAAGTACATGATCGTAAAAGAGTTAAGCTGATAAGAGGAGGAAAGACCTCGAGTTTTAAGTGGGAGACCATGTGTATCTCAAGATGGCTATGTTGTGGGATCCTAGCAGGTACATTACAGAGACTAAGTTGAGTCTGAGGTATATAGGTCCGTTCAGGATTGTTGAGCGGGTTGGACCGGTTGCGTATTAGTTAGAGTTACCCGAGATTATTCAAGCATATCATAAGGTCTTCCATGTGTTAATGCTGAAGAAGTGTTTGCATAAGAATGATGAGGTTGTGGCTAAGATTCCATCAGATCTTTAGCCTAATATGACCATAAAGGCAAGACCAATGAGGATTCTCGAGAAGAGAGTCAAGCAGGATTGTAGGAAAAAATTTCCAATGACCAGGGTATTATGGGATTGTTATGGGGTTGAGGAGCAATCTTGGGAACCGGAGGTGAGGATGAAAGCAAGATTCAAGAAGTGGTTCGAGAAGCAATCTAAGGCTTGAGCTTTCATCGATGGTTTCTAGTTTCAAGTTTATCATTTATGTTATGTTGATCATTATGTATTTCATTTTGGTGTTGTAGACGATTAATACATTATGATTTTTAATAAGATGGATAGTTCTTATGTTGATGGCTGGTATTGTTATGGGAGTTAAGAGAACATGAGGTTCTGAAAAGAGTTTTATGGGAGTTAAAAACTTGAATTATAATCGGGAAGAGTTTACGTGAGTACCCTGAATGATTGGGTATATGGTGAGATAATCTGATTATCGGTTATGAAAGGTTGATATCTCGGGGTTGGAATATGAGTGATGCCGGTATTACCTTGCGAGGTCGTGCACGGATCATGGGAGGTAGCTCAGTTGGGAGTGCTTATAGACGTATTGAGGGTCATGATTGCTCAAAGGACGGACTGGTCCTGTATAACTCTAGGGAGGATAGTTATTTCCTCTGATACCCTGAACTCGTAAGGTATATAGCCCAGGGTGGAGGGGTATGTGATACAGAGAATCCGTAAGGTTATACTGCCAGAGTGGAGTGGTATGAGTGTGTTGTGAATTCGCGAGATATGATCAAAACCTTATGAAAGTGAAAAAGACAATAGAACGAGAGTTTCTTTGAAGTGAATGCCCTTTGTCTTAGGGTTTCTTTTTTAATCTGATGATTCAATTACAAAGCCATAGACTCCTTTATATATAGCTTTAAACCCGACACAATCCTAATAGAAAGAGGAAACCTTCGGCCCGTGGCATCCCTTAGCTTATTCTAATTTGGGCCATTAAAAGTCTTATTAGATTTTAAAACACTTTGAACAACAGAGTGCGGTGACGAGAACTCGTAAGGTGTATAGCCCAGAGTGGAGTGGTATGTGATTACCGAGAACTTGCAAGGTTATACTGCCCAGAGTGGAGTGGCATGAGTTAGATACCAAGGGCTTGAAAGGACTTTGTCGCCGGAGAGCGGAGTGGTATGGATACCCATAACTCATTGGACTTGGTGTCTTAGAGTGGAGAGGTATGAGTTGGATTTGTGAGCAAAGAGTTATGACCAGAGTCTTAAGCCAGTGACATATTGTAGACCTCGGAGGTCAATAGTGTTTGATCTCATGACCGGTAGTGTGGGCCGGAGTGGTCAGGTGTGACTGTTGTGTTGTGTCAAGCGTGGGCTGAGTGCCGACGGAAGGATGGAAGTGTTAGATTCGAGGACGAATCTATGTTAGTGGGGGAGAATTGTAACGCCCGTGTCCCGAAAAAAAAACGGAAAAGTTGAAATTAATCATTGGGTTTTAAAGTGGAGTTGGTTAACTCCGGTTTTGGGTTAAGAGCAGGTTTGCGATTTTGTTAATTATCCGACGGAGTTTCAATTAATTTCAGGTTTAATTTTAAATACCAGTTTAAATTAATTGGACTGAAAATTAATTAATTCCGGTTTAATTGGTTTAATCCTAATTTAATCAAAACCCAGAATTGTATGGTCTAAACCTAAGTTCCTCTCTTCTTAAATGGTCGAGCCCTAGTCTCTTTGCCTTTAAGCTTTGACGCCTCCATCATGTGAAAGAGAAGAGAGCTGAGACTTTTGGTTGGTGTTGAGGCGCGGCAAAGAGAGAAAGGAGAGAAGAGGTTTCGGTGTCGACAAGAAGAGAGAAAGGATGTTGCCGAGTGGTGGTGGTGTGATCGCCATTTTTCGATAGTCGTGTTGGAGTCAAAAAAACTCTCTCGCTCATCTTCGTGTGGTGTGCGTTCAGAAATCTAGGGTTTATTCATCCCGGGGAGTTCCAGAAATTTGCAGAATTTTGTCGCGAAAATTTTTGTGCTTGACGAAGGGAAAGAAAAAGTGTGACCGTGGGATCAAGGCAAGGAAGAGGGGTCACAACAAGAAAAAAGGTTAGAAAAGATAGAATAATCCGTCAGAAATCTGTCGGAAATGACCTTTTCCGCTGGATTTCCGACAGAACAATCCGTCGTTTATAGCCTGTCAGAAAAAAACTACGTCGGAAATCCGTCAAAAATTACGACAGATTTCAGACAGACTTCCGGTGACCATTATTCTGACGTAGTACCGACAGAACTTGTAGTCGGAATATCCATCTGAAGAGCGTCGGTATATCCGTCAGAAATCCTTCGCATCTTTCCGATGGATAACCGTCAGAACTATTCGACGGATAACTGAGAGCTCTTTTACGACGGCATTCCAACAGATTTCTCACGGGATTGTTTGAGATGGATTACCTTCCGACAGTCTGTTTTCCGACAGATTTCCGACAGAATGTTTTCCGACGGATTTTCGACAGCTCTGTTTCCGACGGATTTCCGACGGTTTCGGGAAATTATTATTATTTTTAAATATTTATCAAATTATGTTAATTATAACAAAAAAAATATAAACTTAATTAAAATTAAAATTAAAATTAAAAGAGAAATAAAAATTATTTATTTAAAATTCTAAATAAAATTATTCAATTTCCAAAAAGTAGTTCTAAAACAAAAAAAAAAAAGCAAAAATTATCATGCGAATCGAGCCATAATTTCATCCATCTTCTCTTCCATTTTTTGGAGGCGCTCTTGCTCGTCTTCTCGTTGTTCTTCTATGATTTTGATATTTTTCTTCAAACCATCAATTTCAACGGTCTTCTCTGCGAGTTGCTCCCTAAGATGTGAATCTCCATAAGAATTTGAAGAAGAAGAATATGGAGAATATGGATCGTCTGGAAGGCCAAATATGCGACCTTTGGTCTTCGGAGTAGCATGCAAAACAAATTAAAAGTAAATAAAATTTAAAATTCGATAATATAAATAAAAATAATAATAGAAGTTACTTACTTCGTAAGCGAATTCGTTCACTTTCTCTGGGTAAACTTGTAACATCCGTGTTCCTTAGTCATCCTCTTGAGTTGTAATTGTATTTGACGTTTGTTGTAATGAAGCCTTGGGATGTTGTATTTTGACGAGAATTAATAATAGGACGGATGTTCATTGAAATGTTTGGGAATACTTAATACATGATGTGGTATTTCATGTATTAGGGATGTCGAGTACATGTTGTGTTATTTCATGTATCGATGGGTTTGACACATGATGTGGTATTTCGTGTGTTGCGGGTTAAGAGTGAAGTATTGTTCCATCTTGGTTCGGTGATTATGGGTCTACGTCACTAGATCCAATACGTGGTTGGGGTCAATAGGATTATGTGGTATTTAATCCTATTGATGGGTCATTGGGGTTATGTGGTATTTAACCCTAATGATGAGCCATTAGAGTTATGTGGTATTTAACTCTAATGATGTTGGTTAGGGCTATGTGGTATTTAGTCCTAACGGGGCGGTTTACCGATTAGGATTATGTGGTATTTAATCATAATCGATTCGTAAACTGAGTGAGAGCCTGTGGTATTGGATCTCACGGGGACTTAGTATATTAGAGTCCTGTGGTATTGGATTATAATATGCTAGGTCGTTTGACGGACTTAACTCGTTCGGGTCATGTGGTATTGGATTTCGACGGGTTAGCCGTTGGGTGACCATGTAGGATCTTGTGAAGTTAGATCCGGAGGCATTATTGAATCAAGTATGGAATGATACCGAGCTTGATTGATGGCCTAGGGGCGGTGTCAGAGTTAAATTGATCAATTGTAGAGAATTAATCTCGAGTGGTTCGGTTTATACGGAATGAAGCGGTAATTCCGGGGTTTTAGCGGAGTGAAAGAAATATTTTGGGACGGGGAGATGTCTCAAATATTTCAAGAAAATTAGATGGAATTACTAAGCCGAGCGGGAGAGGTTAATTGGAAGAATTAATCGTTGCGGTTTAGTGAAATCGGGTCGGTTTGGTTTAAATGGATTAAACCAACAATTGTATACATACACATATATGTATTGTCTCCTTCTCTCTTCTACGACCTTCTACACTCTTCTTCTCATTTCTCATTTTTGGAGAGAAATATCTGGGGCTAGAGAGAAAGAAGAGGGGAGGAAAAGGAGAGAAAGAAAGAGAAGAGGAAGGAGAAAAAGAAGGAGAAGAAGAAGAAGAAGGAGAAGGAGAAAGAAGAGAAGAAGCTAGAGAAAATCAGAGTTTGGTGCTTGTTTGGAGGCACGATCGGCCTAGCTATCAAGCTCGGTTTGAGCTGAAAATTTGTGGGTAAGTTCATCAATCTCTTGCCTAATTATCCACCAAATTTCGTCGAGTTTAGTGGAGTATTTTGGGAGATATGATTTTTCTCCCAAAACCGCTCAAACAGAGCCATATGTGACGGGTTCGGTTTGAGGGAGTGATTGGACACTCAAAAATTGTTAGAATGACATGAAATTTGGTAGGTAGATGCTTGAGGGTCGTATCCCGAGATTGACTGAAGGAAATTCCCAAATATTGTCTAGGGCAAGAGATATGATCGGTTAGGTAAAGCTCTGTTTTGGGAGAAGGAAACCCGAATTGGGGTTTAGTGATCCAAGCTTAAGGCTTGTGACTCATCATTTGAGAAGTGTTTTTTGTGATATAATGGCAGGGAATTAGTAGATATCTTGGTTGTGTGTGGAGCCAAGAAGAAGTCGAGCTTGAAGTGAGAAGTATCATGTATTTTTCTAACCGTCGAACCAAGATGAGTGTGTGACCGTAGCGTAGCCATATAATCATTAGATTTTCCGCGATTAATGTGTGATGTAGGACTTGCTCACATGGGTGTGATTTGTGGGTTGTCCATGTTGTATGATGTGAGTGTTGTGATGGAGCTCTATCATAGTATCATTTCATTGTTTGCATTGCATATTAGTTCGGTAAGTCTTGTTTATATGTGCTTGTCGCTGTGGGATGGGAGGACCACCTCACTAAGCATTATCAATGCTTATGCGCCTCTTTTGGTGCAGGTAAAGAGAAATCGTAGATTGTGAAGCTCGTGGGACCAAGGCGGGAGAAGAAGGATGATCATGGGCGGTATAGGGGTTTTGTTTCTCATTTATTTTCCAGTTATGTTGTGTTGGTTGTTACCGCCTTGAACTCGTACGTATATATTATGTCGTTGTGGTGATGTTTTGAATGCTCAAACGTTATATGCTAAGTTGTGTTTGGTTAATGTGGTATTATTTTGTTTTGATTTGTTGTCTATTGTTCTGGGGTAAATCATAGGGAGCTCGGATCGACCAATCCATGGTGGGATCAATCCTTCGTAGTCGAGATCGATCGAACCGAGGGTGAGATCGATCGATCCTATTGGCCTTTCAACACATCATTTTTTGTGTCAAGTGTTTAGGTGGTGTGCAATTTCTTGAGTAACAAGTAAAGTTTTTAATTAGCATTGTATAGAATTGTTTTTAATGAAAAGTTTTAAAAAAAAAATTTCATATTTTCCTGCGGGTTTCGTCGTGTCGTTTTAGGGTAGGTCCTTTCATTTTTTGTATCAGAGCGGTAGCGGGTCTAGGACTTGTTTGGAGTCTTGTTGTTTTGGGATTGCTCGATGTTGTTGTGGCTAATTGATCGTGGGGTTGGGTTAATGATCATCCTCTTCCGCCAAGTTAAAAGGTTCCACGGTAAGTCTTCTCTTGTGGTGTATGTTGTTAAGTTGTGAGTATTGATCTCCCTGTTGCTTGTGTAGATGGTGAGAGGTGATATACGTGGAAGAGGTAGAGGTAGGGGACGGGTGGCTAGGGAGCAAGAAGAGCCAGAAGTGGATATAAACCCCGTTGGTGAGGGCGTTGCTGAGAATGTAGGAGCTGCGGGTGATGCGCCTTAAGTGGGTGGTTATGAATCACAGGGTGAACTCAGCAACAACCCGGGGTGAATCAGATGGGTCAGATGATGGGGTTATTGGCTCAGATTTTGGAAAGGTTACTAGGGATGGTACCGGCTCTAGCTCCCGTAGCACCACCCGCGGTTAATGAGCCACTGAGAGTGGCGAATTCTGAGGCTAGGGAAGACATAGTGGGTCCTATGATTCCACCGTACCTCACAGTGCTAGATCACATGTAACGGCTTGGCACCAAATTCTTTCCGGGAGGTGCTAAACCGGTTGAGGCGGATGAATGGAAGTCGAGATTGGAGAGAAA
>VBRH01001502.1:3241-17559 GCA_014578085.1 Cardamine resedifolia
AAAAAAAAAAAAAAAAATTTGGAAACGAAGAAACTTTCGTGTAGTTAAAGAAACTCAACTAGCACGAAGAAACACATATCTTTCTAATTTTCTTGTATGACTTTAGATTCATAGAAAGAGAGAAAGATCAGAAAATGAATTGGAGTAGTGGGAAACTGAGATGGATGTTTCAGTTTGGAATTTGTGTTATGAGTTTGAGATGGGCTTCAGTTTCAGGATCATTCTCCTTTGAAATTCACCATAGGTTCTCAGAACAGGTCAAGACCGTTCTCGGTGGCCATGGCTTGCCTGAAATGGGCAGCCTCGACTACTACAAGGCCTTGGTTCACCGTGATCGAGGTCGCCGACTAACCTCAAACAACAATCAGACGACTATTTCTTTTGCTCAAGGCAACTCCACCCAAGAAATCAGTTTGTATGATTGATCAAAAACTTCCTCTTCTTTTTGTCAATTTAGTAACATATATAGACCTTTGATTATATGTTTTTTTTTGTTAATTCTTAATGATCAGTCTACATTATGCGAATGTGACGATAGGGACACCGGCTCAATGGTTCTTGGTTGCTTTAGACACGGGAAGTGATCTGTTTTGGTTACCTTGCAATTGCAATACTACTTGCGTACGGAGCATGGAGACCGACCAAGGCAAGGTAAAATAATATCTTGGAGACTTGGAATGTTATTAATTATAACATTAAAGCCCGATCATCTTTTATGACAAACATGTTTAAATATGAATTAGAGGATAAGGCTCAACATCTACGACCCAAGCAAATCAACATCAAGATCAAAGGTTCAATGTAATAGCACACTCTGTTCATTAAGAAACAGATGTGTTTCTCCGTTCAGTGATTGTCCTTACATAATCGAATATGTCTCGCCGGGAAGCAGCACTGGTGTGTTGGTGGAGGATGTGATCCACATGAGAACAGAAGAAGGAGAAGCTAGAGATGCTCGGATCACATTCGGGTTTGTAATTTTTTCAACTTTGAATGATGAATCTGTATTACTAATTTAACAATGCATTCATATATATATTTCTTTAGGTATTTTCTTACTAAACACTAATTAACATTAAAAAAGTACTTAAATGGTGATAGATGTAGTGAGTCCCAACTAGGGTCGTTCAATGAATCGGCTGTAAATGGTATAATGGGACTTGCAATGGCAGACATAGCGGTTCCAAACATGTTGGCAAAAGCCGGTGTGGCTTCAAACTCTTTCTCAATGTGTTTTGGTCCTAAAGGGAAAGGCACAATCAGTTTTGGTGACAAAGGCAGCTCAGACCAGCTTGAGACTCCATTGATTCTCACACCATATATGTAAACACCTCTTATATATATCGAATATCTCCTCTCTTTTTATTTTTCTTTTTCTTTTTTTCCTTTTTAACACAAGTAAATTCATTGTGTAACGTTCATTACATCTGAAACAGGCTATTTTACGAAGTGAGCATCACCAAGTTCAAGGTAGGACGTGTGACGGTGGAAACAGAATTGAGTGCCATATTTGACTCTGGGACAGCGGTTACATGGCTGATCGAGCCTTACTACACTTCACTAACCACAAATGTACGTAGCTAACTATATATATTGTTTTCTCATTAGATTCAGACCTCTAGTATTTAGTGTACACATGTCCGTCTGGTTTATGGCAATATAAGCATTTTCTTAGGGCCCATACCAAATTTAAAAAAAAAACAAACTTTTTACAAATTTAATTTGTCTAGGGCCAAAACATTTATGATAGACGGGCATGAATATACATTCAAATGAATCTACAACCTCGAGTATTTTAATTTTTAAGCAAATTTGTTTGCTAAATGTAAATGTAACGTCAAGCGCAAAAGAAAGGAGAAGAATCTTCACTTTGCAAAAGATATTTTATGATACAAAACTCAAAATGTTATTTTGAAAAAAAAAATTATGCAATAACGAAAATGTGTAAATTGTGTTTGGAATATTCACTAGCTAGAGCTTACTAGTTGATATATATATGGGTATCTTTGAGAATTATGTAATTTTTATGTTTTTATTTATGATTTAGTAGTTTTAAGTTTTAATTTATAAAATAATAGTTTTTAGGATAGTTTTAAAAGAAAAATAGGTGTACTAAATTGAAAGCTACCATAAAAATTACATATTTTACAAATTAAAACTTAAAAAATACTTAAATCACAAACAAAAACATAAAAACTACCATATTTTCCAATTTCCTCTATATATATACTGACCAGTGTTGTGTTGTGTAGTTTCATGTCTCCATAACAGACGCACGATTTCCTTCAAGTGTGGATAACCCTTTTGAGTTCTGCTACATTATTACATCAGCGTACGTAGGCTATATACACAATATGATTTTAAGAATAAAATAGATTTCTGCTTAGAAATATTGATGCATGTGTATTGCTGTTTGCAGTACAGATGAAAATAAGATTCCTTCAATTAGCTTTGAGATGAAAGGAGGAGCTGCTTATAATGTTTTCAGCCCCATACTTGTCTTTGACACCTCCAATGTACATATCTCATCTTATCATCAAATATCATATTGACCATATAAATAAATATATTAATTTACTCATTGCATTTATAGGGTGGAGAAGTATATTGCTTAGCCGTCTTGAAGGAAGTTAGTTCCGATCTAAGCACCATCGGACGTTCGTTTTTTTTTTTTTTTTTTTTCCTAATCAACTACTTTGTTTTGCACATTTTAACCAAATTCTAATCACATTTAATTTTCTCTTATGTTAGAAAGCTTCATGTCCAACTACAGAATCGTCCACGATCGTGAGAGAATGATCTTAGGATGGAAAGAATCTGATTGTATGTCTTAATTTAATTAATCTATTCTCTCCAAAATAAAAATATTCACATTTGTATTTATAATTTTTTTATGGAAAATTTTTCAGGTAATGATGGTAATGGTTTCAAGAGACCTCAGGCTTCAGTGAAACCGCCATCGTTGCCGCCAACGTTGCCGCCAACGTCGTCTCCAAGAGGACCAAGACCCAGAAACCCTTCCACTCGTTTGAAACCTCTCGCTGCTTCTTCACTTTTTATCCTTTGCTTCATTTCTTTTGTATGTTTGTGAATATATTAATTACATTTCTTTGTGCAAACCGCTAACAATTTATTTATTTAATTACTTTTTTCTGTTTTACCATCTGATCTGAGTTTCACGTACTATTCAAGTGGGACATTTACACTAAAAATATTTTAGTTTCAAACAGTCACATTTTGTATGGAGTCGGCATGAGTATTCATTCCTCTCCCAAAGTGTATAATATCCAAAAGTCTAATATGTGAAATTTTTAAATATTAAATAACGAGTACAAAAATATAATGATGAAAAACATGAATTAGATATATTATATAAGCCAAGACTTTCAGCGAAAGGAAGAAAATGGGATCAATGGCTCATATGCCAGAACCTCCAAAAAAATATCATAAATGCCACCGTGATGTTTTTTTTGTTTTTCTTTTACAATTTTTTTAAAATAAAAATCTATTGAAATAACGAAAAACCTTACAAATAACCGAAAATTACAAACCCAACCTAAAGATCCGATCCAAGCACAACAAAATATTCCCACCCTATCCAACCCCACATATTTACCCTAAATCCCAATCCGTAAAAAGTAAAATTACGCCATCCAAACCCTTGCCTCCCTCCTCCGTTGTGTCTCGTGTCTCTTCCACCGCTAATCCGTCGCATTCCTCGATTGTATTCAGGAACTCCGTCTTCTTCTTCGTAAGATCCTAAACCTCACGAATTTGGTTAGTTGGAATGCTAAGTTGCGATTTCTCATAGTTGTTGTTGTTGTTGTTGTTTTCAGTAATGACTCGTGTAAGAGATGCTCGTTGGGTATATGATTCAACAGAAGCTCCAACAGAAGCAACATAAGCTCCATATGCTGCCGAAAACGTGAATGAAGAGGAAGAAGTGAGTAATGAAGAGGAAGAAGAGGGAAACTCAAACTCAATTGAAGGTGATGGGGAGGAAAAAACCCATGATGAAGAGGAAGAAAACGAAAACTTTGATGAAGAGGAAGAAAACAAAAACCTCGATGAAGAACATGGAAGGCTCCGTGATGGCCCAGGTGATGGGGAAGAAAACCATGTGTCATTTGAGCCATTGATCCATGAAGAAAATCTTGATGCTCATGTATATACATTAGTTTGTAGAATGGTGCTGGTGTAGGTTAGGAGAAATAGTTCGGAAATTAGAATGGTGATTCTGAAACAACTAGTACAACTAGAAAAACTTAGGATGATTTGTGGTCTTGGTACAATTCTAAAAAACTAGAACAACTGAGTAAGTTTATGTGTTTGAATTTGCAGGATACATATGATGCACTATTCAAAAAGCGGTTTAGGCGGCGCTTAGGCGCTAGGCGCCCCTAGACCGCTTAAATTTTATGAAAATCGTCATATTAGACGGACGGTTAGATTTTGGCGGATTATACTGTTATTAATCGGTCATAAGGCGGGCTAGGCGGATTTAATAATTTTTTAATTTTTTTAAAAATATGTTATTTTGATAAATAAAATTTAAAATCACAAATAAACTTCATATTTAAACTTTGAGAATCTCGTTTTCTCCATCCTTAGAAAAATTAAAATAAACGATATGATTATTCGTTTTTGTAAAATAAAAAAAAAACTATGACTCATCATTTTTGAAAGAAAAACGATGGACTTTAAATATAATCCTAAATTTTTATTTAATTTGAAAAAATAAGTTATTCTACTATATAATTTTAGTATGTTATATTATATTTATTAATATATAGTGTATATATAGTGTTATTTTAAAACTGTCTAGACCACCTAAAATCACATAGGCCTCGACTAAGCGTTCTAGGCGCTAGGCGGAGGTCACCATCCGCTTAGTGCCTAACGATTTCTTGAACAATGAAATAATGATGATGATGATGTTTTCCAACCAGATGTTATTTGGCCCAACTGAATATAACAAGGGTCTAAAGCTCATAATAAATTTATTTAGCCCATTTACAAATAAAACTAAAAAATATTTAGAATTGATGATATATAGAACCTCGAACTCAGCATTTCATGCCTATAATCGAGACTATAACCATTATACTACAATCACTATATTACATGTAGATATTTTTAGTATTATAACTGAACTAATCATGTTAATAATGCTACCCTCCAAATATTGATTTCATGGCGCAAATGCTCTCCGACATGGGATTCTGCATATATGACATTCCCTGTGTTAGAAACTTTTTTTCGCAACACTCGAATCTACGACAGACAGTTCTGCCTGTATGACATCCCCATAATGGACATGCTCTTCCCGCAACACACGAGATCACGACAGACGGCTCTACCAAACCACGATGAACATGCTCATCTGCAATACTTTGGAATCTATAAAAAGCTTTGGACTGGAAATCGAACCCCATATCTAGTGTATAAGCCTTTTTAGATCTTTGACCAATGAGTCAAGGGTGCTTCCACAATTTGTTACCGTCTAATCACTTTATTACTAAATACTATATGCGTGAGTACAAATAATAAAAAGTATCCAAAAAGATTTATTTATTTATAAATATAATAAACGGAACAAGAAGAATTACAAGTTACAACACAAGTTGAACAAAGTTGTTTCTTGACATTAGATTCTCTGACATGTCATAACTAGAGAATAGATGAAAATGCGAACAACCACATTAGGCTTTTCTCATCATGTGTTTATCTATGGTGTATGGACATTAAGAAAGAGCAAGAAGAGCTTTTATAAAGCATAATATATAATTTAGACTCGCTCAATGGATCCATATTTTCCTAAATCATATAGCCAAGGCTGCAAACTGGGAATCCGGTTCTTGTGTGACTGGTGATTGGTACTTGTTGTACCGATTTTGTTGAATTAGTGGCACTTGTTTTTGGTTTTGTTGCGGTTGTTGTTGTTGTCGTCGAAAATGCAAGTTTCCTATCTCTCTCTCAAGCAATTGTTGCTCCACTGTATTAACCAATCCAATATTATAATTTCACAAGACCAAAATAAAATAAAATTAAAGAGATTAAAGGTTATACATACCATGTTTAAGCTTTTGGATTTCTGCTAAACTATCCACACGTTGTTTTAAAGCTCTATTTTCCATGCTAAGCATGATTAATTGCTGATCCAAGTAGTGAATTGCAGATGACATTTCACATCCTTCAACCTGTTGAAGAGAAAACCCATCATGTTTAAACTAATGTTTTTTTGATAAAAATGTTTAAACTAATGTTTAGTATTATTAGTGGAATTAAAGAACTTCTAAGGAGTACATGTGTTTTTCAAATCTTACTTGTAGCACTTGGATGGTTCTTTCGAGGTCAGATATGTACTCAAGCCTCCTCAGACGTGCTCGATGAGCGTTTTGACTGTAATTTTAGTGATCATCAGAAGAAAAGGGTCACGAAATAATAAATAAAACAAATGTCTATTTTTGGTTAAGTTATAGGTACACAAACGATGTTTTGAATGCGGAAAAACCGATCCAATCCGAACCAAAATATTTAATCCGAAAAACAAAACAACGTCTTAATATGGTTTACATGGATTCACTTTTTAATATCCTAGAAATCAAATCCGAATTCGAACCGACTTGAAAAAGAAGAAGGAAAAACCAATCTAAAAAGAAACTTTCTTTGAAAATTAATGATATATTTGACTAAAACCCAAATCCTAAATGAAACCGTACCAAACCATCCATTGTAGATTTGATTTTAGTTTGGAAATAATTTTTCATAAAGCAAAAATAAAACATAAAAACCAAAAAACCCAAACAGAAATCTTTTTTATAATGAAAATCAAATTAACCTTAAAGACATCTTACTGTTTGATACGCTTAGAATCAGTCTTTGATCCAGGACCATCTGGTTTTGTATTAAGTACTCTTTCTTTCTTTTTGTTTCCTTGTTTCTCAGCCGATTTAGACGCTGAGGTCCCTACTACATTTACACCTCCGCGCGACATATGCCTTTGGATATTAGTTCCATTAGTGTTAGACAATTGCCACATATCATCATGATGGTTAATGTTTTGGAATCGCCAAGAATGACCATGAACATGACTATGCATAAGATCATCTTCTTTAAAAGGCATTGAGTTCAAGTAAGCAGCTGTGTCACTAGCTGAACGTCTATGACCTTTGTTCATCTTAGGTGATGCTGGCTCACTTAAGAGCTCTTCGAGCCAAGCTGGCTGCTCTTCTATGAGAAGATCATCTAGAGAAGCACTATGGTGGTGGTGCATATTACTAGGAGGAAAAATAGTTTTTCCCGAGTTAGATTGGGGAGCCATTGGTTGTCTTCCCATAAATCCAAAATTTCCCGAGTTTGAAAGCATGTTTGAATCTTCCATTCTTCAAAATTTGGAAGGTCTAAGCAAAACATATTTAAGGAAAACAATTAAAAAGTGTTTTTAATTTGGATTCATCAATTATAAAGTGACAAAACCAATGTTGTTGTTGATCTTGCTCCCAAATGTTCAAACTTCTAGTTATTTTTTACTCATAATTCATGAAGTATTAGACAATTGATTACTCTAAAATAGAGGATTTTCCCTTTTACTTAAAAAATATATATTCCCTCCGTTTCATAATATAAGATGTTTTAGAATTTTTTTCGTGTTTCAAAATATAAAATATTTTTACTTTTCTATGTAACTTTTCACTTTATTGAATGTTGTGTGACCAATAGTAGCATGCAGTTTTTTTAATGATTGGTTAAATTATTTTTGTTTATATATTAAATAAAACTTTTTAGAACAAAAGTAACAATCTTAATATGCATATTTTCTGCTAAAACATCCTATATTATAAAACGGAAGGAGTATATAGAAAATAAGAGATGCAGTAATTTGCAAAATCGTAGTAGTGGTCAGAAACAATATAATAGACAGATGATCCCATTAAAATTCTCATATACGCTATCAATTTAAGATGAAAATATGATATATGTATATATATATATATATATACATGCGTTCCGTTTGATTTTTAGAAAAATAAAAAATAAATAAAAAATTCCAAAAAAATCTAAATTCATTGCCATAAAAATGAACAATTTAACTAAGCGTTGGTGATTTAGTGGTTATAAATGTGGGATACGATATAAAATCGTTTCTTTTGAATGAGATTTTCACCAGAACTTTACTCACTTTCGCTTGACAAGTCAAAATGATATCATCCTTTATACCATTAAACAATTTGAAGAGGATTACTCGACGGCTACACTCGTTTTGGTGGTGATTCGTTGGACCTCGGCCGGCCCAGATACCCCCATTTATTAAAAACAAATTCTTTAACATAGAATGTTCATAACGTACCTAAGATGACAAGACTTAGGAGACAGCGTGATTACCAAACCTCCGACGAGGAGGAAAATGGTGTCTCCCACGTTGGAACCTCCTCGTATGTCTGGTCTCTATAGCCCTTCTTTCTCCTTCAGAATGCAAAAAGATAACTAAGAATATGTCAATCACTAAATAGAGGAAGACGCCAGATTGAAACAACTCATGTTGATGGTTAATTACCATTGCGTGCTTTTCGTGAAAACAACCATTCTTGTTCTTTCCTTTATTTGGTTTACTCTTTTCTCCGTTTCTTCTGCTTTTTTATGTCTCATAATAGATTCTCCACCATTGCTTTATTTTAGCAGACAATACTTCAGATGATTCTTCCATATTATATTTATCGAATTTGAATAATTACCCTATAATGTTTTATATATTTTCATCAAAGGAATGCAATTTTTATTTTAAGTTAATAAAGGAATGCAATTTTAGATAGTCGTGAATTTATCAATGCCCTCTCAACAGATCAAAAATCAACATACTACACCCATGATCATATACGTAGCTAGGGGTGTCAATTAGGGTTGAAAACCCGCGGGTAACCCTAAACACACACCGCATGGGGCGGGTTAGGGTTTATGTTTTGATTGCTAAAAAAACGAATATTGCGGGTTGATCCGTCACGGTGTATAGTATTTGTTGAACAAACCCCCATGGGTTACGGGTTAATCTACCGGTTAAATAATGGTAAATAAGATAATCCTATTTTTATGACTAATCAATATAATTTAACCTCAAGTGTGAATGTATGATTAATTATATTATAATTTCTGGAGTTTTAATATGTGGATGATGATTTTGAAGGTGTTTGGGAAGAAACTAATGAGGTTTGCACACTAATGTCACATCAATATCTAAGTCTAGTTGGATACCAAAGATAATGAGAACAAAGAGGTAGTAAGGAAGCCTATTTAGACTAGTTTTAATTTTATAAACTTTGAAGAAGACATTGATAATGCTCAGATCAATTTCATATTTGAATCTTTGAAAAAATTAACTTGTTGATTTAGTTATGCATTTTGTGATTTTTGATACTATTTTCTTTTTGGTTTATGATGGATACAAGATGAATTTATTTTATTATCGATGTATTTACATTATAAAGCTTTAATTCTTTTTGTTATTAAGTTAATTTTGAATTTCGCGGATCGACCCGTTAAACTCGCGGTTATACTACGGAGCTGGTTAGGATTATTAGTTTAAAACCTGCGGATTATGGCGGGCCAACCCGCCAAAAATCACAAATTAACTTAACCCGCAATAGAACGGATTAAATGAGACGGATTAACCCGGTTTGACATCCCTAACAATGTAATAAAGTGGCTACTTTCTTTTATCAATGGTTTTTATTTATTTTCATAAGATTATGTAATGTAAATATCTTTTTTTTTTTAATTTAGATTTCATTAATTTGTATGTCTAGATTTACAAGAGTAGCTAAGAAATTTGGACAAGAATGATATAAAGACAATTGATAATTATATGTGACTGACTTTCTAGCTAATATTATTATGTACTAAAACAGTGGTTTTTAAAAATAAAAAAAATCTAATTTAATAAAACTATATAAAATAAGGAGAAAAATTTGTTGATTATTGAGAAAATAACATTTTTTCTTATTTTTAGAATATGTTTATGTAAAAATATTAATAGAACTAATTAACTACTAACAGTTTGTAATCTCCATATTTATTTTAACTCTACTTTATATCTCCATCTTCATGTAATATATATTTTTAATTTTCAAATTAACAATTTTTTTCCAGTTCTTCTCTTCAGTCTTTTTTTTTAATAAATGTTATTTCCTTACTCTGCAACATTATTATTACTTTCTCTATATGAAAATTAATAGCTACATGATTTGCTTTGTTGATGTAAGAAAAAATATTAATTTGTTTTTTTTTTTTGGGTGCTTTTGGAAATTTCTATATATGAAAAAAGAAAAAAAAGAAAAAAAAAACTTATAAGTCACAAATACCGAAACTAGCGGGGCAAGGGATCATCAGAGATACGAAATCTCTACAAATTCTCTAATTCAGTGTTCATAGCAGACTCCGAAAAACCTCAACCCCTTTCCAAAATCCATCTTCAAAATCCAAAATTTCTAGGGTTTTCGTTTCTCTCTGTGATCAAATCGGAATAAACAAATGAGCTCTCCGGCGAATTCAACTAACGGCCGTAACAGAAACGCCGATACAACAACCAGCGCCGCCGCAGAAAACGATCAAGATCTGATCTTTCACTTCCTAGACAAGATTCGTCTCTCTGCCTCACGAGATACGAAAGAAGATGAAGAAGGAGAAGAATTGCCAACGGAGCTTAACACGATCAATAGCGCAGGAGGGTTTCTTGTAGTTTCTCCTGATAAGCTTTCTGTGAAGTACACGAGTACGAATCTTCATGGTCACGATGTTGGTGTTGTTCAAGCTAATAAACCTGCTCCGTTCAAGTGTCTCACTTACTACTTTGAGATCTTTGTTAAAGATTCTGGACAAAAAGGTCAAATTGCGATTGGTTTTACTAAAGAAAGCTTCAAAATGCGGAGACAACCTGGGTACGATTTTGGATCTAATTTTGTGTTGTTTCTGTTGAGTTTTGTTGTTTAGAAGTTGATTCGAATTCAAAGGATATTGCTCTGTGGCTGAATTGGAAAACTAGATTCTTGATTAGTTATGAAAATGGATGATAAGTTTAGATTTTTTGTTTCAGTTACTGTACAGTTTTCTTCTTTTCTTGGATTTTGGATCCAATCTGTGTTGTTTCTCTTGAGTTTTTGTTCTGTACGAGTTTTTGTTGGAGGAATCTTGATTAGTTATGAAAATGGATGACAATTTTAGAATCTTTAGATTATTGTTGCATTTAAGGTGTAGTTATCGGATCCAAGTGGTGTTTCCTTACTTATTTATACTGTTATCATAACGATTTAGTTTCTTGGATGAGGTTGTGTTGTTTCTGTTGAGTTTTATAAGCATTTAAAGAATCTGAATGCAAAGGATATTGCTTTGTGGCTCAATGGAAACTAGATTCTTGATTAGTTATTTCAAGAAGCATATTTTTTAACTCATAGCTTGATTGTTGTTGTATTAAGATATTGTTTATCATAGAATTTGAGGTTGTGGTTGTCTGATTTATTATTTCTTTTGTAATGTTACAGATGGGAAGTGAACAGCTGTGGCTATCATGGGGATGATGGATTTATGTATCGTGGACAGGGAAAAGGTGAACTCTTTGGTCCAAAGTATACAAAGAACGATACTGTTGGTGGTGGTATAAACTACGCTACACAAGAGTTCTTTTTCACGTAAGATATCTGTTTTATGTATTTTTGCAATTGGAAATTTGAATTCATGATCTGTCTAATTTTCTATTGCACTTAGTTTTCTCTATTGCATCTGCTTTGTCTGAATCTGGTTACTTCTTTGATTACTTTGATACCAGTAAAAACGGAGCTCTTATTGGGTCAATCACTAAGGACATAAAGGGTCATCTGTTCCCTACTGTAGCTGTACATAGCCTAAATGAGGAGTATGTTCTCACTTTCTCTTTGATGATTAATACCAATTCCATCATGTATCTCCTCTGTTGGCTGCTTGCATTTTTGAGTTCCACAGTAGAAGTACTTACAAGATGCGTTTGTTCTGGATTTTTGCAGGGTTAATGTCAATTTTGGGAAGAATAAGTTTGTTTTCGATATTAAGGTAAGAGAAAACTCCTTTTAAAATATTGTATATTAGTAGAGTCGCTAGGTATTGTAACTTTATATCAAAGTGGAGATGGCGTAATCAGGAGTATAGCTATTGAAAGAACATAATAGGTACACATTCGCTGCTGTTCCTGTTTGGTCAAACCTCAACCACTTGGACCTTTGAATTATACATATCTGTAAATGAAATAGGACATGGTAGCATATGTTTTGACTTCCCTCTTCTTTCTCTGCATTATTAGGGGTATGAAGCTTCAGAGAGGAATAAGCAACAAATGGATATCGAAAAAACAACAGTACCTCCAAACATTAGTTATGGGTGAGTACACTCCTTCCCAGTAGTAACAGATCACAAACTTTGTTAACCGAGTCAAAATTCTTGGTCTTCCGTTGGGACAGTACATTGGTGACAAGCTTTCTGCTTTATCTAAAGTTTTGTTTTCTTTATCATTAGGCTTGTGAAGACGTACTTGCTACACTATGGGTATGAGGAGACACTCAATGCTTTCAACCGTGCTACTAAAAGTACAGTTCCTCCAATCCATATAGATCAACAGAATGCTATTGATGAAGATTATTCATCATATGCTTTGAAACAGAGAAAGGCTCTTCGACAGGTATTGAACTTTTCCTACTGTGCATAAAATCTTACTGGCTATTTTGGTTCCTATTAAAATCCAAACTAAATTACTGCTTTGTTTGGTTAGTTTTTACTGATCCACACTCTCTTTTGAATAGCTTGTTAGGAATGGTGAGATTGATGCTGCGCTGGCTAAACTCCGGGAATTGTATCCTCAAATTGTACAGGTGAACTGAGATTTCCTATCATATCGTTTGCTTCACATTGTTAAGATTGAGATATGAAGTCTTACCCAGCTGTACTTACTGCAGGACGATAAATCTGTAGTTTGTTTCCTCCTACACTGTCAGAAGTTTATTGAACTAGTACGGGTATGCTCTTCATTCCTATCCATCTAGGTTTCACGTTTTTAATACTTGTCAGAAATAGTTTCTCTTGGTGTCGTATATGAATGTATGTAACTTTTATAATGAGTGATGGATCTGGTCTTACCATACAAAAATTAGCTGCTTGAACTGTGATGGTCTTTGGTGTTAGTACCCAAAATACATCAATAATGTTGAGTTGCAAAATCAAATACCTAGATAAACGATGAACGGAATCACTTCACTGAGTATCTAGAACACATTGAGTTGGTTCCCTGGATTATTCCTTCTTTGTTCACTTTCACATCTATGATGATGGGACTATTACTCTAACTATGGTTCTGGAAAAACATGGCATAAACAGGCTGGAAAACTTGAAGAAGGTGTGACGTATGGCAGACTCGAGTTAGCTAAATTTGTTGGGTTAGCCGGGTTTCAAGATATACTCGAGGTACCCATGACTCCTGAACATTATTCCTTTGTCTCTTTCAAGAAAGATTTGGCTTCTCAAAACTTGTATCAAGTACATAGAGAGTATCTATGTTGCTGATCTCTTAGGAACTCGATTTTCGTGTTGATTTATTCAGGACTGCTTTGCTTTGCTCGTTTATAAAAAGCCCGAGGAATCATCCGTCAGATACTTCCTTGAAGACTCACAGAAGGAGCTAGTGGCTGATGCGGTGAATGCAGCGATTCTATCTACAAATCCAAATAAGAAAGATGTTCAGAGAAGCTGTCACTTGCATTCCCAACTTGAGAAACTGCTTAGACAGTTAACCGTGTGCTGTTTGGAAAGGCGTTCACTAAATGGAGACCAAGGCGAAACATTCCGACTTCACCATGTTCTTAACAACAATAGTACAAGATGATGAAAGCGGGTTTAGCTGTGCATTTCTTTTGAAAATTGTAGTTTGTTTGGTTGTTCATACATGTGTGATATTATGTTGAACTTTCCTTACTGTAAAAAACGAGGTTAAAAAGAAAAAACAAAATTCTCCAAAAATTTAGAAATTGGAATTTGCTTTAATGTTTCTCCAAAAGTTTAGATGATTCAAAATGAAGTTTGTTTAACATTCGAGCTTGTGAATTTTAGACGTCTCTTCTTCTGCCTCTGACACTCTTTCTAATCCAACGGCGACCAGAGTTTTGAGGGTGGAGGATAGAAGTTTGACTCTGAGATTTCCATATTTGATTAATATTAATATGAAATTGATGAAGTTATTAAGACGTTAAATCTATTGGACACTGAGAAGTCAGAAATGAGAAGAACTATATATATATATATATATATAT
>VBRH01001506.1:922-17738 GCA_014578085.1 Cardamine resedifolia
TTTTTTTTCCATTCATATTCTTTTTCTCTTCCCATCTGTACGCGTTTCATCTTCCCTTGATACGCGTTTCATCAGTTTCCATATCTAAAGGAGGTAATGGTTCTCTAAAAGCTTCTCATTATTCAAACATCGGATTAAAGAAACTAAGATTTTAGTATTTGACACTTGAATTTGGGTTTCCTTCTTCTCTCAGGTGAAGATCAATGGCGAATCTATTGGTCCTTGTTGTCGGATTTGCAATTCTAATAAACCCTTTGGGTATTTTGGTAAATGGGTTGGGTGTGAATTGGGGAACAATGGCTACACATAAGCTACCACCAAAGACAGTTGTTCAGATGCTCAAGGACAATAACATTCACAAAGTTAAGCTTTTTGACGCCGATGAGACAACAATGGGTGCACTTGCTGGCTCAGGTCTTGAAGTTATGGTTGCTATTCCTAATGATCAGCTTAAGGTTATGGGAAGTTATGACAGAGCTAAAGAATGGGTTCGTAAGAATGTTACTCGTTATAACTTCGATGGTGGTGTCAATGTCACGTGAGTTTCTTTCTCTTTCTCTCTCTCTCTTTCTTTTCTATTCTCAATTTGATTTTTACAGATTTGGGTTTAATCAGTAATGTTGTCTAAAGGTCAAAACATCGTTCTTTCTATTTGTGGTTCTCTAAATGTCTAATTGAGTCTCTGAAATTTTCAGTCTTGTAACGTTCTTTTTATGTGTGGTTCTAATGTTTTCTAAATGTCAATTTGCATCTTTGAAATCTTCAGTCTTGTAACTTTCTTTTTATTTGTGGTTCTAATTTTGTCTAGAGGTCAAATTGAATAGAATCTCTGAAATTTTCAGTCTTGTAACGTTCTTTGTATTTGTGGTTTTAATTGTTGTCTAGAGGTCAAATTGAATCTCTGAAATTTTCATTCTTGTAACGTTCGTTGTGTTTGTGGTTCTCATTTTGTCTAATATTAATTTGAATCTCTGAAATTTTCAGTCTTTTAAAGTTTCTTTGTATTTGTGGTTCTAATGTTGTCTACTGATCAAATTGAATCTCTGAAATTTTCATTCGTGTAAAGTTCTTTATTTTTGGTTGCCCAAACCTCATAAACCCATGATTGTGTCTTAATACGGAATTATAGTAAATATGTCAGTTTCTGTAGATTGTTTTTTTTTTGGGATTCCTCTGTCTGGTGAAAGCTGTGTTGTCTAAATTTTGAAATTTAATATCTAAAAATGTAAAATCATGTAATAACGTTGTCAAACGTTGAACATGTTAAGACGAAATGTGTTTATATGTTTAACTTACAGAATAAATAGACAAAATGTGCATATAAATTTCAGATTTTGATGATTGGTTTGTTCAGGGATTCCGATGTTTGGTGAAAGTTGTGTTGTCTGATTGTGGAATCAAATATCTGAAAAAGTAAATCTAATAATAAACATTGTCAAATGTGTTTTATATCTCCCAGTGAAGCTTAATCTCTTGTGGATGTGTTTCAGGTTTGTAGCTGTTGGGAATGAGCCATTTCTCAAATCATACAACGGATCATTCATAAACCTCACATTCCCTGCACTTCAAAACATCCAAAACGCTCTAAACGAAGCTGGACTAGGCAACATTGTGAAAGCAACAGTCCCTTTAAATGCGGATGTATACGATTCACCAGCAAGCAACCCAGTGCCATCTGCAGGAAGATTCCGTCCCGATATTATTGGTCAAATGACTCAGATTGTCGACTTTCTTGGCAAGAACAATGCGCCAATCACTATTAATATCTACCCTTTCTTAAGTCTCTACGGGAATGATGATTTCCCGCTAAATTACGCCTTCTTCGATGGGGCACAACCGATAAATGACAATGGTATTGATTACACAAATGTTTTCGATGCCAATTTCGACACTTTGGTATCGTCTTTGAAAGCTGTTGGTCATGGGGATATGCCAATAATTGTTGGAGAAGTAGGTTGGCCAACAGAAGGTGACAAACACGCAAATACCGGTAATATACATGTAACATTTTCAGTTCAGTAGATGCATTATCATTCATGAGATGTTTTTAAACCGGGTTTTTTTCCCAGGTGATGCTTATAGATTCTATAATGGGCTTTTACCGAGACTTGGAACAAACAAAGGTACTCCATTGAGACCCACCTACATTGAGGTATACTTATTCGGATTACTCGATGAGGATGCGAAAAGTATAGCACCGGGAGCCTTTGAACGTCATTGGGGAATATTCAAATTCGATGGGCAACCAAAGTTTCCTATAGATCTTTCTGGTCAAGGACAGAACAAGTTCTTGATTGGTGCACAAAGCGTTACATATCTACCAAACAAGTGGTGTATGTTTAATCCAGAAGCCAAAGATTTGACAAAGCTCGCGGCTAACATAGATTTCGCCTGTACTTACTCGGATTGCACGGTGCTTGGTTACGGATCTTCCTGCAATAATCTTGATGCAAATGGGAATGCGTCATATGCGTTTAACATGTATTTTCAAGTGAAGAATCAAGATGAGAGTGCTTGTTTCTTCCAAGGTTTGGCGACCATTACTACTCAGAATATATCTCAAGGACAATGCAATTTCCCTATTCAGATTGTTGCTTCCTCAGCTTCTTCCTTGTCTTTTTCTTCTTCTTCTTTGGTTTTGTTGATCACTGGAGTTTGGTTTCTCTTATCAGGTTTGATGTTTTGATTGTAGAATGAGGTTGTTGACATTAGTGAGGTTTTTGTGGCACTATTTTTTTATTGATATATATATATATATATATATATATAATTCTTTGTCCTTGTATAAACAAAATTATATTGTGAAATTTCACCTTTCAAAAGTATTCAATTCTTCACTGTTTCAAGCTCTTCTATGCACAACGTGATTCCTCGGTTCGAGGTCTTGGAAGTTGATCAACGAAATATTTTACAGTAGCTTGTTATTTTATTTTATTTTGTTTTAGTTACATTCACTTCGACATAAAGATTTAAAGCTGATTAGTGAAAGAAGATTACTTCCTCCGTCTAAAAAAATTCCTCCGTCTAAAAAAACCTCTAGAACATCTTATATTTTTTAAACGGAGGTTTTATGTTATAAAACTCAAACTCTCAAGTGGAACGTAGCAGAAACTTTGACATAGCTAAACACATATTATGAAATCTATTTAGGTACAATAGAGGTACTTTTCCATGTGAAAATTCATTATTGATAAAGGATAGAGTTTTAGAAACACAAAAAGGATCAACATCGATCTAGCAACAAACCCAAATTAAAAGAAATTTGGAGACTAAAGCCCCAACACGAAGAGCCAAACGAGAGATTAAACTTTAGAAAAAACAGTCGAAAGGGTTAAAAAGATACGAAGTCAAAGCACTAAAAGTATTAACTTTGAAACCAATCATACCCATAAACTTCCAATAGGAACTGGTGGTGCCGGAGCTCATAAGAAAATCGGCAGAAAGGATCACAGCTGTACCAAAGGAGAGCAAAACACAAAGCCAATCACGAACACACCTGCTTCAAAGATTCGATGAATAGAAGAAAATCTAGGCTCAATGAAGCCTTGAAGTCCGAAAGAGGATACGCTAAAGAAGACTCTTACACGCGGACCCTCGTGATTGTAACCTCAGCCACCTTATTCAAAAGGATGCCTACCTCCTTGCAAGAGAAGAGTTGAAGATCAAAATCACTACAAAGACTTGACACCTAAACCAAGTCCTAAAAGAGTCAGAGAGGAGATAGTAGATACCTCTGTAACGAGATACCATCCGAGAGCCAAAGATCGAACCTTACACACAAACAAAAGAGAAGATGGAACAGAGAGGAAGAACAAGAATCCAAAGAAATTAACTCATTCACCAAATCTAAAGCGTAAAATGACCTAGAAACAAAGAAAGAAAACCTTTCCTCCTGCGAGGAAACATATATGAGAAAAGGACAGAACAGAAAGATGAAAGAAGATGGAGGCGTTTGTAGACAACAACCACACCGTTGACAGAAATGTTAGAAACGAAAAGACTCAAAACAATGGATTCTTCCACCAAAACGAAATCTACCGCGGAAAAAGCTAGAGAAGGACAATATGGACATAAAATTTAATACATGCCAAAAAAATTTTTAAAAAATAACTAACAAGAATAAAAATAGTTAATGAATAAGTACTGATCCGGATTGGCATGCCATTTCGCATCGGATTGCAACATATCTAGTACACAAGTTAAAATAAATCTTTACTCCAACTAGCTTTCCAAATCATGATTTACTATTTTTGGAAGAAGCGGAATGAAAGAAGGCATACCCATATTTATCATCTGACCAGCCATCTAATACGAGTTATTGAAAAGTCGATTTGTAGTAGAGTGCATGGTCTCACTTTACTATTATGTTAAGATGAGACTTGAGAACTTTTTAATTGATGATTCCTGGCTAAAGGTTTCCTTTGGGTAATGTATTAATTTTTTTAATTGTTTCTATTTATGTACATGAAACTCTAATAGAGGGTAAATTTGTTTGATCAATACATTTTTGTTAAAATAATTTATGGTGGAAGCACCTTTGATTCATTGGTCAAGAGTTTAAATGTTTCTACACCAGGTCTGGGATTCGATTCGCAGTGATGAAATTTTTTGTAGATTAATGGATGCAAAGCTTTTCAAATGTTGCAGAGTGCTACAAATAAATAAGAATTAACAAACTCATCTAATGTTATGGATAATCATTATCCACAACATCCCCCTTCCTTGATTATCCATTAGTATATGCGGATTAGGTACTGCCTCGTTAAAAATCTTATCATGGAAAATCCTATTGGGATAAAAACCATTAAAAGGAAAAAAGAGTACAGTGACCTAAACTCCCCTGGAAAAGATCGCTATACACTTTTATTTTATATATCTCGTAGATGATTATCATTCTCTTCACTTCTCTTGATTTCATCAATGTATGATAACAACTTTCAAAGAGTGAGATATCTTTATGATAACACATCCCTTTGATGTATATCTTTTGCGCGTTATTTGTTATCTCGTTAAAAACCTCATCATGGAAAAATTTAATGGGATAAAAACCATGATTAGAGAAAGAGTGTAGCCACACATATCATCATCTTTCTCCTCCTAGAAGCATCATCTTAAGGAGATCCACTCCGATAATCTGAATTTTCATTTGAATGTTGTTGTAGGGAGAACACTTGTAAATAGGTCTGCTGCATTGTCATTTGCGCAAACATGCTGGATATCGATCTCTTCGTTTGTCTTGAGTTCGTGCGAATAGGAGAAAAAACTTCAAAGAATATGTTTGATAATGTCACTCTTACTATCTTCTTCTTTGAATTGGGCGACAAATCATTTAACGTAATGATTGTGGCTTCATTTGGAGAAGTAATGAAAAAAATATCCAACATCTGCAAAACCAAGTACACCAAACTCGAGATTTCCAGAATAAAATAATTCTAAGTCAATCATACCTTGAAGATAACAGAAGATATATTTTATCTTATCTCAATGTTTGTATGTAGTAGATGATTTATATACGGTAAATAAATTAGTAGCAAATATTATTTTTTGTCTAATAAAATTTGAAAGATTTAAAAATCTACCGATTGTACTCATATAAGGTACTTAACGATATAGTATTTACTTATTATCTTCACAAGGTTTGAATGGATATTTTTCAACATTCAGAAGTCTATTGACCATTTGAGTACTTAGAATTTGTTTTATCAATAATAAAGTATTCTAAGATTCTTTTGGTAGATTGATGTATATAATTTTCATCTTGGAAATACTTTGCTTAGAGCCTGAGACAAAATTTTGTCTTTCCAAGATCTTTGATTTTGAACTATTATTTCATATGAGTTCTTGCATCATAAATATATACAATAATGATCACGAATCCATATGAGGATTTTTTTTTATAAAGACGCAAGAGTATATTTTATTATTTACATATCTTTTCTTTAACAAATATTTGTTTAAACAACTGTGTTCTGAATCATTTTAATCCATAAAGTGATCGCTGTAATTTGATTTCGTACACATTATCTTTGGAAGTGCTTAATATAACATCTCAATGATACATGTTCAATTGGAATACCTGAGACAATTTTGTCTTCCAAGGTTTTATATTCCAAAAATCTTCTATAGAGTTTTGATGATGTTCAAAAAATCATTCTTAAAAGTTCTCCGAAAACTTATTTTCAGGGATTAGGCTCTTTTAACATTTTCCCATGATGCGCAATTGAAGTCTCTTATATAGAACCAAGCATTTATTTATCAGGTAATTTAACAAAACTGGCATGACATTCCATTTTGTTTTATATATCACAATATCCTTTTGATGTTTTGACTAATGTTCCAAAAGTTTTCTTTTTTCATACGAGTTTAACATAGATTTAACTGCCTCTTTTAATGGCTGATATTTTTCTCTCTATGCTCATCTATATAGCAGAGATTCATGATCCTCATTAATAATATATCATATCGCGCGCTATATCATTTACATTGTCGACAATCATTTATGTATTTGGTTCCATATATCTCGTAATGACATGGTTAATCGAGATCTATTAATCATTAATCATTATCAATGATTTCATTCAAGTACCTGATTATATACATTACAAGAAAAATGATCTTCCTTAGCGCTATCTAACGATACAATAGTGTTATTAGTAGCGCTCTATTATTGCCCGTCATAATAGATCAAAGACGTTATATAGCAGTTTTTTATATTGCTATTGTGTCATAATTTTAATATAGCAGTTTTTTTATATTGCTATTGTATCATTATTTTAATATAGCGCTTTGTGTCATTATTTTAATATAGCGCTTTCAAACATGCAACCATATATTTTACAATAGCACTTAGATTTTGTTATTAATATTATTATTCAATACGTTTTGAATTTTGAATTTTGAATTTTGAATTTTGAATTTTAAATTTTCAATTCTAAAATCTCCAATCATAATTTACGAAGGACAAAAATAATCAATAATATTAATTATAAAATTTTACAAAGAGAATTGTTTTTGTCTCAATATCACTAGATGTATAACTAAGCAAAAAAAACACTAAAATGGATTAATATACCACCATCTCATAGCCAAGCCATGTAGTGCTTATTGCATCGGCAATGATTTCAACTTCTTCTTTGAAGAGTAGCATAATCCATGGTGTGAATGTTTTTCCTCGAGCTGGCAAGAATGATGTGAATCAGAACATTCAGATGTGAATCAGAACATTCAGTCTCTTTCTTTTCATTGACGTTTATCAATTAAAGAAGATAATAGCCATCCACAATAACATCCAGCTCCCAACAATCAAACAAGAAAACATGAGCTAAAAAAACTACAGAAACTATAAACATCAATATGACTAAAAAAATACCAGGACGATTGATTGATTTCTATCTTCTTTCTGTCTAAGCATTTGATCAGCTACAGCTGATGCGGCAACTCCTCCAGCGGTTGGCATTGAATTCTAACAATGGATAAAAGGGTGAGAACATTATAAAAAAACTAAAATTTCAAATAGACCCACAAAAATTAAGAAAGTAGCTCATGCCAAACCTTGGTTTGCACATCAGGTTTGGTATCAACCAAAAAAAGCTTGCGCTAACAGATTTAACTAGCGTAGGGGAACCAACACCACGGTCAACAAAGAGGACTTAACTAGCCTAGGGGAGCCAACACCACGGTCAACAAAGAGTCCCCTTTGACCACCTCTCTGCAGAAAAGTTTAAAGCTTCAAAGCTTCTGAAGCACTAAGCTGTTCTTTTGCCTTCTTTAGCTCCCCTTGCAGCTGAGATATCTGCGATGCATACAGATGCAACAAGGAATATAAACAACTCAATTACGAAATGGATGCATCACATATTTGATTGAATCAAACAATACTAACAAACAAAACAAATGGTACATTTCTATTTCAAGGTTTAATGAATTGTTGTAAGAAACAATACAAAGACAAACTTCAAACACCTACGAGTATTTTGCAGCACCAATATTAAGTCTCAAGAGATCTGGGACACAAAAATGACATATTAAAGAAATCCCAAGAGATCTGAGACAGTATAAACCCTAAATCAAACAAGAAGAAGAATCATACCATATTTTCGGATGCAAACGAGAGAAAGAGAGAGAGAGAAAAGAAATCAGGCGATGTGAGTGAGAAGCGAATCAGAGCGGCGAGAGCGACTTAGAGTTAGTTCCCGTCGATTCTAGGAGCCAAATCGCCGTCACGAGAGCCTTCCATTTCCGCCATCAACGGAGTCTGGTTCCGAGAGGCGGTGGATGTTTTTGCCGTCTTGGAGTGAAGAGATATAAGAACCGACCTTACACAAATTTTCCACACAAAACCTAATCAGAAAACCCCCAAATTTGGACCATGAAAACAAAAAAGAGAGATAAACGGTTTCATCATAATTCGGTGATGAAACCATAAAATTGCAGAAATTGAAATTCCCAATCGCTCAAACAGAAAAGGTGAGAGGTTTTGAAAGAACATCTCGCCAAGATTTGGGACGGAAGGAGACATGACAAGGCCCTTAGAGGAGATGTCGCAACTCAGGAGAGGAGGGCCGGCGAAGGAGAGAGTCACGGCGGATCTCCATATTCAACCGGCGAATGCTTTTTATTTTCATTAGTGTTTTCTCTGATTCTCTAGGAAACAGTAGAAAGAGAGAGAGAGAGTGAGAAGAGAGCTTGAGATTTGTGAAACGTATGAGAGGGAGAATGAGGAAAGACTCTGTGGCGCTCATTTTTTCACCAAGTACAAGAGACAGGTAAAATAAAATTATTAGTTTTTCCGCTTTAAAAATACATTGCGTTTTAGAAGTGATAAGTGCTATATATATTATGTTAACCCAAAAGCATTCCCAATTGTAAAATCGGACCAACCAAACATAGCGTTTACATTTTTGGAAACGCTATTGAAAAGTAAATCATAGCAAAACAGCATAGAACGTTATATTCTACTGCTATCGATACCTCAATTCTTGTAGTTAACCATATGTCAAACGGTCTATTGCTCCTCTTTAGGAGTCTAATCCTCTTACCAATAATTATTTGTTCCTTTTCTTTTTGAAGATGTTCTTTATTTATAGAACCAAAATCTATCGCCATAGACTTAGTCTTTCATGGACATATATAGAGCATTCTAGCTGAAATATGAGAATGAATTATCTTTTGAACTTTATGTTTATATTTATTCATACGAGGATCTATGTTGATAATTCATCTCATAAAATCTCATCCATCAGCTGTTTGATTTGCAATATATGAGAATAGTGATCCTTTGAACTTTTGAATTTCATTGTTACAATCATTTGTTCAAGGATTATAACTACTCAACTCTCTATAATGATGGGAGAAAATTTATTATCAAAATGATGATATGCAAATCTTTCAATAAACACATATCTAAATGATGCTTATTATTAAAATGAAGATTTATCTCCAACAATATATGTTTTATCTTCTTCGGCTATTAATTTTATGTGGTGTGGTTCATAATATATATCACACACCCATAAAGTTCCAAAAGAGAATTATCACATCTCCAACCATGAATCAATTACATGGGAAAAATATTTATTATAACTTGTTGGCTTTATATGTAAAATGATTGTTACATGCAAAACTGCATGTTCCGTGCCAACACATGAATATTAAAGTTCACCATAAATCGTTTTGCAATCTTTTGGATTTGCTTTATGAACGATTCATCAAAGCTATTTTGAGTGTGGACATCATCTTATGGGTGTCTCATTTTATTCCAATCGACATACAATAAGTGATAGATTTCGGAATGTAAACTCGCCAAAATTACTAACTACGGTCGATGTGGGATTCTTTAGTTCTCCCCTCGAAATGATGACTCTTCTAGTACATTCATCTCGTACTGAATCCCACGAGGATCAATAACATATCCAACTTGGATCATATATTTTATTTTGGATCCTTCTAACTTTTGATGTGGGACTCTTGATACCACTTCTCAAGATGATGGTTCTTCTTATCCATTCATCTTGGACCGATTCTTACTTTTAGATCGGTTATATTTGGGAGTATAATTTAGGGATTGATCTTGTTCAACCAAAAATGATGATTTATGATTTATGAGGCATTGCCTACTATTGAATCAAGGAGGAGGCATAACCTTGCACTCCATAAATAATATATAAATGAAAATGAAAATATAACATAAATTTAAATAACTTTAACATAAATGAAATGTTACATTCGATCAATGAATGATAAGCATGCGAGGCTTGAAAGAGAAATTTATGTTTATTCAACATAAATTTTCAATGATCTTTGATATCATTGCTTGACTGGGATGACATACCGGTTATGTTATGCTCTAAGTAATTAGTATACCTCATGTTTACTATCATTTCTACCATCTTTATTTTTTCATGATATAATCATATACATGCATGTCTCCATTGTGGTCGACCATTTGATACCACATTTATTTATTTTTTGACCATTTTATTAAACACTCAGTCATGCCAGTTGTCTTTAAAGGCTTGTGAAGTGAATTCATTAGCAATCAAACCTAACTTTCTTTTTGGCATAATAAGGGAATTGTGTTCTCAACCTGATTATTTGGACAATGAATCTTGCGAAAGCCGTATTTTGTGTGGTCAACAGACACACATATGACCATCTACTAGATGCGCCAATGAATACCATAAACTATCGAAATTGCTCGCATAATGGATGAATATATCCACATATATCACCATGTATTTTCTCTAAGAATACTAGAGATTCATTCCTAATATGTGGCTGGTGATGGTCGAATTATTAATTATATTTGAAAGCATGCATAACATGAAAACTCATCAAATTAAATTTTTTTAAGGTTTTCTAGTGAATGACTAATATAATTTTACACAACTTCGCATTATGACTGAACCAAAATGTTCAAGTCTTTCATTCAAAACTTTAAATATACTAGTAAAGTATAAAATAAGATGTGATCATATGTACATCTGTATGCAATATAATACTGAAGATAACATGGAAAATTTCCAATATATGTTTCCTCTTCGATGTGATGCAAAATTATATAAGGCCACTCTTTTTATAGTCTCTGTATGATTATCAATAAAACAAAATGTCTTTGAAACTTCAACAAGTTTCTTCGAGATTTTTGGAAAACATAGGCATGATCGATTATAAAATTTATACTTTTGAAAGTCGAGAGACTAGCTCATCATCTAGACTTTCCAATTACTTTCATACTGTCTAATATTATATTGACATGTGCCTCATAATTTCTCAAAATGAGAAAATATTTTTGATTTTAAAGAACTTGATATAACACATATAATTATTATTTAAAATAAATTCATAAAAATATTTTAAGAGTCATAGCTTTTTTAATGTAAGAATTAAGGAGGTATAACCTTCCATATAAGAATTCAAAAACATGAATTCATATAAATATAGAGATATAATTTTCCATTTCATTGATCGAGGAAGAGGCAGAGCCTACCGTTTTAACGATCTGTAAAAATACATTTCCTTTTATTTTATCGCAAAAAAGAGGTTGAACATACTATATATTACGATTAATCTGGACAAAGACATAGCGTTTTATTTTTATCGTAAAGGAGGTAGAGCTTGCCATATATTTCGATCAATTTGGATAAAGCATAGTCTCACGATGTCTATAAAATTTATATTTTATAAACATAAATTTATAAATAGAAATAATAAAATGTTGTAACTCCCGTGTTCCAAGAAAAATGAATTGTGGAAGTTATGTCTGGAGAGGAGTTGGGTAGAGTTGTTTCTAGTATCGTTTATTTAACCGATTTGCGAGTGTTTAATTAAACCAAATGATTTTTAATGAATTCTCGGTTTAGCTTAACTCCCGGTTTAATTTAAATGAACAGAAGTAAACCCTAAATCGACTTCTGGAGGATTTTGAAGAGAATCTCTGGAGATATGGAGCTGAGATTTTGCGGATGTTCTACGGGAATTGTTGAATTATGTATCCGGCAAAAATCCCAATAAAAATAATTTTTGGTAAATAATTTTTTTTTTTTTATAAAAGAAATTATGGGTTGTTTGAGGAGAAATCAGAAGTTGTGGTGTTGATTTGAAAAGATGAGAAAGTTAAGGGACTCAAAAGAAAAACCCTAACCCCTTAAAAAGCATTCGTCGCCTCCTTCTCCTCTAAGCCTTCGTCATCTCCATCGAGCAACCAAAGAGAGAAGCTGAGCTTGTGGGTGGTATTGAGGTGTGGCAAAGAGAGAGAAGCTTCGTGGTGGTGGTGATCGTTGCAGTGGCCGGTGCCTTACTTGGAAAGCTTGCGCCACTTCTATCTCGTCACGGTAAGGTCTCCTTTTTGCTGTTGTTGTTGTGTTGTTGTTTGCTTTGTGGTTGAGCGATGATGGTGTTGCCACGATTGATCGGTGATGGTTGATCGGTGGTGGTGTTGGTGGAGATTGATGGTGATGATGGTGGTGACATGAGGGTCAAGCGGCTTTTATGACGAAGCGTTGTCGGAGTGTGAGACGGTGACGCGAGGAGTGGTGGTGGATGTTGGTCGTGGGTGTCAAGGGGACACTAGAGGCGTGTGTTCCGGTGGTGACGCCGTGAACTCCGGTGGCCATGGCGCAATGTCGGTGTTGTTGCAGAGTCGCCAAAGGTTGGCGAAGAAGACGACATGAAGTGTGTTGTCGTTTAGTGATTTTAAGTGTAGTTTAGTGACTTGTTGGTGAAGTTTCATTATTTTATTATTTTTTAGGTTTGAGTTTGGGAGTCTAGGGTTTATTCGTCCTGGAGAGTTTCAGAAAATTCCAGAATTTTGTCGCGAAAATTTTTGTGTGTGACCAAGGTGAGTGCATGACCATAAGCTTATCTAAACAATTTAATATTTGATCTGTTTTTCATGAATATGTGTATGATCTTGGTGGATCTAGATCGAGTGTTTCATGAGATGGTTGATTTATTCGGTATTTTCGTGTTTAAATATGTTAAATATTTTAAATCATTTGTGTGTATAGCTTGTAAATGGGATGATTACCTCACTAAGTATTTATCGAAATACTTCTGCATCTCTTTTATTTGATGCAGGAAAAAAAAAGAGTGACCGTGTGATCAAGTCGAGGAAGAGGGGATGATCTAGAATTCGGTTGAGGTTTATTATTGATTTATTTTAATTCGAATAATTGTTGAATTATTGCGTGTTATTTATTTTCTGATTTTTGGAGTTAAAATCATGTTAGAAAATTTGGTTTGATTATTTAATAATTTTGGAATTAATGAGATTTTAGTTTTAGAATTTTGGTAATTAATTTTGATGATTTTAATCATGTTTAATCGATGAATTAATCATGGTTGAGTTTTATGTGATTTATTCGATGGTTTAATTGGTTAAGCTGAATTAATTAAATTAATTGGGGTTTTCATGAATTGTTTAAATTATTTGGATTAGGGGGATATTAATAGTTATGGGAATATTTAATATCTGTTGCAAAAAAATAAAAAATCGGGTGCGGTTGTTTCAAATGTGTACCTTACTTCGTTAGGACTCAAGCGATAAAAACATCGTGTTATGGATCGAGAGTTTATTCATGCTAATAACGTGTTATAAAACTATAATAATAGTTTAGTATTTTGTGTTTATAATATATATATATATATGTATATATGTAAAGAGAATAAAATGAGAGATGTAAGAATTGATTAAAGTAAAACTCTACAAGAAAGAAAGAACGAAAGACGTAATGTGATTGAGAATTATTTCTCTTATTATTACTAAAACAAATGACACATATATAGGGAAGGAAAACATAGGATTTAGAGATCAAGCTAATAAAGGGATAAACACCAATAACTTGGAGATGAAGCTACTAATGGATAAGAATTAACAAAATCATCTAATATTATGGATAATCATTGTCCACAACAAATATGACATTTAATGGAGTCTTTTCTCAACCACATACTCCTTTTGGTCTTCTCTTCTTTGTTTCTTCTCCTAACTCTAAATTGACTTTATTGCCATTTATTGTAGGGACAATTGGAAAATACATTTTTCTGATAACTCTATTTGCTATCCAACCCACAAATGTCTTCAATTTGACTTATTTTTACTGTTCAATATTTTTTCCTATTTTTCCCTCAACTTTTTTGACAATAACATTTTGTTTCCACCGACAAAACTTTTTGTTGTGCTACTAACACATACAACTTATTAAGGTCATCAATACAGTTATATTTATGTAAATATAGTAATCAACTAATCAATTTCTAATATTTTGTGACACATTAGTAATCAATGTCTAATATTTTGTGACACATACAACTTATTAACGTCATACAACTTATTAACGTCATTATTACAATTATTTATATTTTTTTCTTGTTAAACTCCATTATGGAAAGTATAATGTACATTGATTTGTCTGGGTTCTCACTTTCATTTGGGGTTTAGGGTTTAGATTCTTTCTTGTTAAACTCTGTTATTGAAATTATATTGTACAATGATTTGTTTGGGTTTTCACTTTCATTTGAAGGATATGAAATAAATTTTTATTGTTGAACTTCGTTACGAAAATTTTATTATACATTGATTTGTTTGAGTTTCCTCTTCCATTTGGGGTTAGGGTATATATTCTTTCTTGTTGAACTTTGTTATAGAAAGTATATTGTACATCGATTTGTTTGGGTTCCCACTTCTATTTAAGGGTTAGGGTATAGACTATTACTTGTTGAACTCCATTACAGAAATTGTACTCTATATTGATTTGTTTGGGTTCCCACTTCCATTTAATGGTTAGGATATATATTCCTTCTAGTTGTACTTCGTTACAGGAAGTATATTGTACATCAATTTGTTTGGGTTCTCACTTCCGTTCTGCTTCCCACTTCCATATGGTGTTAGGCTATATAATCATTTTCGTTAAATTTTATTACAGAAAGTATATTGTACGTTAATTTATTTGGGTTCTCACTTCCATTATATTTGGGTTCACACTTCCATATGGGGTAAGGGTATATTTTCTTTGCTTTTAAATTCTGTAACGGAAACTATATTGTACATCAATTTGTTGGGTTCTCTCTTCCATTTGGGTTTCCACTTTCATATGAGCTTAGGGTATAGTTTCCTTGTTGTTGAACTTCATTACGGAAATCATATTGTACATCTATTTGTTTGGGTTCTCACTTCCATTTGGGTTCGCACTTCCATGTGGGGGTTAAGATATATATTCCTTCTTGTTGAACTCTGTTATTGAAAATATATTATACATCGATTTGTTTAGATTCTCACTTCTATTTGGGTTTCCACTTTCATATGGGGTTAGAGTATAGTTTCCTTGTTCTTGATCTCCATTACCGAAATTATATCGTACATCGATTTGTTTGAGTTCTCACTTCCATTTGAGTTCCCACTTCCATATGGGGGTTAAGGTATATATTCCTTCTTGGTGAACTCCATTATAGAAAGTATATTGTACATCCATTTGTTTGGGTTTTCTCACTTACATTTGGGTTTCCACTTTCATATGGAGTTAGAGTATAGTTTCCCTGTTGTTGATCTCCGTTACGGAAATTATATTGTACATCAATTTGTTTGGGTTCTCACTTCCATTTGAGCTCCCACTTCCATATGGGGGTTAGGGTATATATTCCTTCTTGTTAAACTCCATCATAGAAATTATATTGTACATCGATTTGTTTGGATTCTCACTTACATTTGGGTTCCAACTTCCATATGGGGTTAGGGTATAGTTTCTTTGTTGTTGAAATCTGTTACATAAATAATATTGTACATCGATTTGTTTAGGTTCTCACTTTCATTTGGGATTCCACTTCTATATGGGGGTTAGGGTGTATATGTTCTTTCTTGTTGAACTCTGTTATACAAATTATATTGTACATCGATTTGTTTGGATTCTCACTTCTGTTTGGGGGCCCACTTCCATATTAGGTTAGGGTATAGATTCCATTTTGTTGAACTCCGTTATGAAAAATATATTGTACATCGATTTGTTTGAGTTCTCATTTCCATTTGGATTTATACAAGTTGACATTATTCATGGTTTTGAGTGGCTAATTGTAATAATCATTTTTAGTATTTACGATAATATAACATGACTTCCAAAAAATAATTTTCGGTTCATGCACTTATCCATAAAAAAAAAAACTTTCATCAGCAAAAAAAAAAAAACAATTTCATAAATTATTTTAGAAAGTATAACAGATTAAAAATGTCAACATTAAATAGTAAAAGGGTACATAATTAATTGAATTAACTTTGTACCAATTTGACAAATAGAGGTTACGAAAAGGGGTAGTTTTGCAAGTGCCCCTTTATTATAAGGGAATTAAAAAAAAAATCTTCAACTTCGGCCACATCCATTTTTAAATCCTCAACTATTATTTTAGTAAAAACTTTCCTCAACTATTATTTGCTAATAGATTTGACCCTCCTTTAAAAGTTTGAATGACATAAGACGTTGATGTGTTTCTATTTAGCATAGAAACTACAAAATTTTCATATAAACAATAAGATTTGCAAAAACAATAATTATCTTAGGCATAATCGTTGACCCACGTTTTTCTCTCTTATCTCACTTGCGACAAACTTTTTCATCTTCATCCTTCTAAATCTACCTTCTCTTACTTTGTTCGAACTTCATTGCTGGTTCTTGTGTTGCTAGGTGGTGGTAGTTGATAAAGAGGATTTTTCAATCCGGGTTACCAAATAACCCTAATACCGTTGTGTATTAGGGTTATTTGGTAACCCGGATTGAAAAATCCTCTTTATCAACTACCACCACCTAGCAACACAAGAACCAGCAATGAA
>VBRH01001509.1:7116-17646 GCA_014578085.1 Cardamine resedifolia
TTCGTAAAGGTCAACATAAGCTCGCTTATATCAACCGCTTCAGAAGTCTCTGCGGCCTTGTTGATCTTATCCATCATTTTCATTGCCTCCTCCTCCCGAACGTGCTTAAAGGTGGCCACACGTGTGGGTGAGAACAAGTGGTTCATTCCCATCTTCCTTATTTCCCGGTAATACGGTGTGTAGTGGTTCATTGCCATGTCACGCCGTCCATAGGATATAAACTCGTGGCCACGGTGCTGAGGCCTGTCCGCGAAGTTGACATCTTGCGTCTTGAGAAGTTCTTTCGTTAGCTCAGCCGAAGATACCACCACAAAGTTTTTGCTTCCTATCTTGTATGACAAGATTGGACCATATTGTTTGGCCCATCCAGCTAAGAAGCGTTGTGGGTTAAGCTTTGTAAGCTGGTGGAGGTTTCCGATCACCGGAAGCCCCTTTGGTCCCGGAGGCAGCTTGTACTGTTTGGTTTTTGGTTTTTGGGAGAGAAAGAAGAGAAAAACCGCAGCGAGAGCCACCACGGCGATTATGATATCTTCCATTCTAAGTTGTTGTTACTACTTTTTGAGTGTTACTTTAAACAGCACAGCTCTTAATATATTTATAATGAAAGGGAATATAGATTGTAGGGAATATAGATTGTATTTAATTTTCTTCTTAACCAAGCTTAACCAAAATACTATATTCCAACTAAACCGAAATCAAATGGTTTCTTCCTTTTAATTACTTTTGAAACCTCACGTGTTAGAATAGAATTGAAAAACGCCTTCACCTACCCATCGTCCCATAACGTAACGTCGTTTATGTTTTAATTGTTTCATGTAGTCGCTCTCGTTTTTGTCCTCATCTATTTGTATTTACACAAATCTTTATTCAACTTTGTTCATATATAGAGCTAGTGAGGTCACGCTCAGTTTTGTCCATTATTAATTTGTAATTTACAAAAATCTCTATTAACTTCGTTCATATTTATATTTATTGGTGTAAACGAACTCATTACCTATATCTTAGTCAGAGCCGGATCTGAGTAATTTGATGCCTAATACAAAACAAAAAATCGGAATCTTTCTGTATATATATAATAAATTCTTTAGGATTCGATCAATTTTTCCCCAATTTCCAGGATCCAAAGTATCCACACCATTTTTGTCAACACTATTATCATTGGCTTCTTGCTCTGCACTCTCAATTCTAATTTCATCTACTTCTTCTCTCTTAGAAGTCTCACAATGTTCATCATCTATTCTACCAACTTTATCAATTCTAGCATCCTCATCTGTTACTGTTATAAGAGATTTTGGTTTTTTTTTTTATATACCTGAACATAGAATTGGCTAGAAATCTTGTCAATTCTTCTTCCTTTTTCTTCTTCCTTCTTTTTTAGCTCCATCATCATATCTTGACTTCATCTTTCTGAAATTAAAAGATATAAAGACATGAACTATGAAAATTAGAAAGCTATTTCATCTTTTTCACATTAAAACGTTGAAATTCAACAATTGTAAAAAAAAAAGTTACAGAACGTAAGACTGTAACTGTAAAAATTCTGAAATCAAATAATAATTATTTTTACCTTTGATATAAAGTTGAGTGTTAACAGATGAATCTAAAAATCATGTAAGAAATTGACACCAAATCACAAAAGTTTATTTTCTAATTTTCACAATCTCACTTGCCCTAAAGCTTCATCTCTAATTCTCTCTCGTGGCCATTGTAGTGTTTTTAATTAGCTCCAAAACGTTTGTAATTACAATTTTTTTTTTTTGAAATTGGGCGCTAAAATTTTGAGGTCTCATACGCATGTTTCAGTGGAATATGTGGATGGCCGGGTCTGATGTTAGTACATGTGTTAGTCTATCACAAATTGTAGAATTATGATGAACAACAGTTGTGTAAAAATTAATTGTTCTTTTTCATCTGAAAAATAATCGGTTCGTTGACCTAATGATATGGGGCCAATAAATCAGGGAAAGTTTAGTTAGCAAAGCCACCACCCGATTCTGTAAAATAAACCCTTTAAAAATTAGTGTTAAGATTTTCAGTCCGATTAGTTAACTTACTTGTTGTTTAGGTTAGCTAATGAACACATGGAATTTAACGAGTTCCTCTCAAACTAGAGAGTACGTCTCATGTGAGCTATGCTCACAAACATTCACTAAAGACCTTTGTATGTTTCTTGTTTACAATATCTCTTATATCTGTAACCGTTTCATTTATCTTGTGATAGATACCTCACGAAGAAGAACGAGAACGTTAAGCTATGCCTAGAGAGCCTAACACCAGCTCCCAACCTGAGAACAAAAAGAGAAACAAGAACAAGAAACCCACCCGAAAAACTAAACCCCCGAAACTAAGACAAACTCGAGAACTCTTTGCTTAGAACTCTCTCTCTCTTTGTTTATAGCTTATGCTTTTGTGTTTGCTTGATGATATTTTGTGTTGAACCTTTGTCTTTATTTATAATAGATGGAAGACCATTGATCCCTTGAGTTTAAACCGTCATTGCAACTCCTTTTTCCTCTAGGAATTACTTCCTTCTATGACAAGAACACACTTCAAGAACAAATAGGAATTGGGTTTCATACCCAATTATAATTGGTTTTCCCCGGCCCAACAATGACCTAACTCGTTTGTGTTGGTTTGGTCAAAGCCTCGATAATCCTCACAAATCTCCACCTTTGTCGTCCTTTGTACCATCGTGCTTCGTTTCCTTTAACCAAGAAACCTTTGCAACTCCCAACACACCTCTTCAATGGATGCCGATAGCTCTTCCTCAAAACCATAGCTCTCCATGGAGGAGATCTTGGAAACAATTTGCAGCAACGCCGCCGTGACTTAAGGCATATATAGGTACCATAATCTTTATCCTGCCGCAATCTTGAAATGATTATTGGTTTCTTCCTCTGTCTTGAGCTAACCCGAAGTTTTGCTTTGTTTTTTTTTAACTTTTACATGTGAAGAAGAACGCAAGGAACTCGATGTCTTGCCCTTCTGTGAGAAGTAAGCCTCTTCCCTCACTTGATTCTTTCTGATTTAAGACATTACCATCTTCAATCTTGAATCTTCCTTTGTCGATTTACTTTTGAGACTTGTACCGCTACTAGCTTGAGTCTTTTTTTCCTTTCCTCTGAGACATGCAATCGACAGGGCTATCTCAGAGTACATCTTCACCAAATCAGGCGATGATCTTGAGCTTCTTGCGAAAACCTTCCACCGTGTTTCCCGGTAAGCCCTTTTTAGCTTAAGAACTTCTTTCTTCATATCCCTGATGATATCCATTCCTAGAATCCTTGTGGCCGGACCTAAGTCTTTCATCTCAAACTTCTTGTTTAGGCTTTTCTTTAAGATGTTGATCTTCTTTAGATCCTTAGATGCTTCCAGCATATCATCAACATATAGTAATAGGAATACTTAATCCTCAATGGTTGTACCTTTGTGGTAAACACATGGATCATTGACACTTATGTGGAATCTCTGTGACTTCATGAAGTCATTGAACTTATGATTCCACTGTCTGGGAGACTGCTTTAATTCATAGAGAGACTTTTTAGTAGACAAACCATGTCTTCTTTTCATGTCTCTATGAAACCTTCTGGTTGATTTATATAGATGACTTCATCTAATATGTCGTGTAAGAAAGCAGTCTTAACATCTAGTTGCTCCAACTCTAGATCAAAATTCACCACCACATATAACATGATCCGTATGGAAACATGTTTCATTACTGGTGAAAATATCTCATTGTAGTCAACTCCTTCAGCCTGTGTAAATCCTTTAGCTACTAGCCTAGCTTTGTATCTAGGTTCTTCCACACCTGGAATCCCTTCTTTTAGCTTAAAGATCCATTTACACCCCACTGTCTTATGCTTGTTTGGCCTTGGAATAACTTCCCAAGTTTCATTCTTGTCCAGAGACTTCATCTCTTCTATCATAGCATGCTCCCACTTATTCCATTCCTTACTCCTTTTAGCTTCTCCCACAGTTTGTGGCTCATCTAGTTATAGTTCCTCTGCACAAGCTAGTGCATAGGCCACAAATTGTGCGGAGTCTCCATACCTCTGTGGAGGTTGTATGTTTCCTCGTGTTACTCTATCTCTTGCATGTAGATAGCCATTGAGTGAATCATATTCAACTTCTTCCAGAACTTCATCATGATCAAATTCTTCTTCTGCATCAGTAGCTGTTTCTATTCCTGAAGATGCTTTACCTTGACTGGTGTTTTTCTTATCTTCATCTTCTTCTGAGACTGCTTCACCTTGATCCGAGGAGCTTTGAGCTGTGACAGTATTGTTTGGCCCTTGTATCAACTCAGTACTGAAAGTAACCTTCTTGCTTTTAGCTTTAGGTTCCTTTTCAGCCTTCCTTTCTTTGTACAGTTTTCTTCATCAAAGACCACATTCCTGCTGATAGTAGATCTTCTTTCTTCTGGTAACCATACCCTGTAACTTTTAGTACCTTGAGGGTATCCCATGAAGAATCCCTTAACAGCTCTAGAACTGAGTTTGTTTTGTTGAATATGCACGTATGCAACACAACCAAACCTTCTAAGATGACTGTAGTTTACCTTAGCTCCTGACCAAACTTCTTCTGGAATCTTGAAGTTTAAAGATGCATTTGGTGATATGTTGATTAGATACACTGTTGTTGATGTAACTTCTGCCCAAAACTTCTTTTCCAAACCTGTCTCAGCTAACATGCATTTTATCTTATCAACAATTATCATGTTCATCCTTTCTGATACTTCATTCTGCTGTGGAGTGTAAGTGCATGTTCTATGTCTCTTAACTCATGTCTCCTTGCATAGCTTATCCATCTGCTGATTGCAGAATTCCAGACCATTGTCTGTCCTTAAGCACTTGAGTATCTTCTTTGTTTGATTTTCCACCAGAGTTTTCCACTCAGAGAAATTCTCAAACACTTCATCTTTGCTCTTTAGGAACCGGATCCAAACTTTCTTTGAATAGTCATCAATGAATGTTAGGAAATATTTGCATCCTGATAAGCTTGCTTCATTAGAGACTGATCCCCATAAATCACTGTGTACATAATCTAAGATGCTTGTAGATGTATGCTTAGCTTCCGGAAAGCTCCGCTTGTGTGATTTGCCTAGTACATATTCCTCACAAAAATCCAGTGTGTGTACTTCTTTAGAGTCTAGATAACCTTCTTTGACCAGAATGTTCATGTTCTTTAGACTCATATGTCCAAGCTTTAAATGCCATCTGTTGGTTTGATTTACCTCAACCCTTGCCACAAATGCTTCACCCTTTAACACAGTACCCTGCAAATAGTACAATCTATCTTGATACTTGCCTGAGATTACCTTCTTTGTAGAAAGTAACCATGAAATCTCCCCCTTTATACTTGCATCCATTCTTTTCTAACTGGCCGTATGAGATGAGGTTCCTGCCCATTGTAGGCATGTATCTCACTTCTGTTAGAGTAACCATGGTGTCATCAGGATTTAGTATCTTCAACTTGCCTATGCTCTTGACTTCATTGTGTCTATTGTTTCCCATCAGAACCTTTCCTCCATTGACTTCTTTCAGATCATATAACACATCTTTGTCAGGTGTGATATGGAAAGTACATCCTGAATCCATCACCCACTCGTCTTTAACATACTTTAAGCTTATTGTAAGTACCATAGGTAGCTCTCCATCCTTAGCTACATTTGTAGCATTGTTGTTCTTCCTTTCAGGACATTCTGCCTTGAAGTGTCCTTCCTTCCCGCATACCCAACACTCTATCTTCTTGGCTTGATTCTTCTGCTTAGACTTAGATCGCTTATGCTTGCTCTTGGATCTGTTTTATCCTTGTCAATTATTTCTGTTTTCAGGTCTTCCTCTGCTCACAAAGAGCCCTTATAAATTTGCTTTTGCTTTTAAAAGCCCCTTCTCCTTCAGCTTGATTTCTTTTGAGTAAGCAGCACTGGTAACATCATCAATGGTTAGAGTCTGAGTCTTCCCAACTCCATACTTAAGGGTTTCCCTTAAAGCTTCATAAGGATCTGGTACTGCAAATAGAATTTGTATAGTCTGATCCTCATCCGAGATGTTGATATTCAAGCAGGCCAAGTCATTGATCAGCTTCAAGAAAATATCGAGGTTGTACTCAATACTCTTGTTTTCTTCAAACTTGAAACATGAGAACTTCTGTTTCAAATATATGCGGTTAGCCTAAGATCTTGATTGATAATCTCTCCAAAGCTTTCCAGATAGTTAGAGCTGTTGTTTCCTTCATGATCTTCGTAGAACCACATCTCATAGGCTCATACATATTATGTTTTTTTAGCTCTTTTCTCCTTTTCTTTTCTTTCTGGATCTATCTCAGCTTTATCTTCAGGTTTTACACCAACGGTCCCTTTTAGTTTGTCTAAAGGATCGTCTTTTCCTGAAGTACTAGGAGTTTCTTCCTTAAGACATGATTCTAAGCCGAGTAACTCCAACTGACATGTCATCTTGTACTTCCATAAGCCGAAGTCTCCCTTTCCATCAAACTTCTCCACATCGTATCTCCTTGAGTTTGATTCCATGATTATCCTGTTTCAGGTAGAAACTATAATCACTCAAACTCCTTTTCCTGATGTCTTTAGGAATTACAGAACCTTTTCCGGATGTCTTTAGGAATTGCAAAACCTTTTTCGGATGTCTTTAGGAATTGCAAAACCTTTTCTGGATGTCTTTAGGAATTGCAAAACCTTTTCCAGATGTCTTTAGGAATTGCAGAACCTGATTCGAATCACCTTCTGCTTAGTCCTGGATGCTCTGATACCACTTGTTAAGATTTTCAGTCCGATTAGTTAACTTACTTGTTGTTTAGGTTAACTAATGAACACACGTGTTTCTCTCAAACTAGAAAGTATGTCTCGTGTGAGCTATGCTCACAAACATCCATTAAAGACCTTTGTATGTTTCTTGTTTACAATATATCTTATGTCTCTAACCATTTCGTTTATCTTGTGATAGATACCTCACGAAGAAGAACGAGAACGTTAAGTTATGCCTAGAGAGCCTAATACCAGCTCCCAAACCCGAGAACAAAAAGAGAACAAGAACAATAAACCCACCCGAAAAACCAAACCCCCGAAACTAAGACAAACCCGATAACTCTTTGCTTAGAACTCTCTCTCTTTGTTTCTAGCTTATGCTTTTGTGTTTACTTGATGATTTTTTGTGTTGAACCTTTGTCTCTATTTATAATAGATGGAAGACCCTTGACCCCCTTGAGTTTAAACCGTCATTGCAACTCTTTTTTCTTCTAGGAATTAGAAAAGGAACACACTTCAAGAAAAAATAGGAATTGAGTTTCGTACCCAATTAGAATTGGTTTTCTCCGACTCAGCAATCGCCCAACTCATTTATATTGGTTTGGTCAAAGCTTCGACAATCCTCACAATTAATTTAGCTAAAACAAAAGTCTACATTCTCCAAAGTTCAATCCCAACGGTGTCCAATTCATTCACACTATTCGGTTGTGAGTTTGCTCGAAGTGCATGTTCACCTTTATAAGTTGAGTTTCAATGATCCATATCAGTTTAAAAAACATAGATACCGTCTTTTTGTCATTAGATACGAATTATTTAACATTTGATAACTTTTTAAGTGGTATTAAGTACAAGAAAAAGTGTTATATTCTACTTTATTCTAAAACCTAGTTGCAAAGACAAAAAAAATAAAGATGTTGCGATTATACAGAACGATTAATTTTTGTGATATTATTATATGTACAAAGTAACGAACATGACTAGGAACTACCAGAAAAATGATGTAACTTTTTTAAAAATAACTACGAGACTCAAATTTTAAAAATAAAGAAAACCATCAACATCATGGAAACATCAACTAGTAGTCGTACGATAAGATATTTAAAAAAGAAAAACAAGTTATGTGGTTGCTTTGCGTCCGGGCCCAATTTAAAAAGCTTAATGTTTCTCACAACACCAATAAAGAACCAAAAATGTTTACAAAAAAAGAAAAAGAAAACATGTTTGTAATTAGAATCAAATTTTCAAATGAAATCTCAGAAATACGTTTCCCCTCAACAGAGAAACATATAAATGAAGAATATTAGATTGACATATGGCTTTCAATATCTGTGATGTTTGAGTAGTATTCTAATTGGGTGTAGCATTTTCGAAGGAAAATTTAAGATTTTCTTAGTTGGGTTGTTAGGTTAGGGACAATAACTTGGTTTGTTTGTTTTAATCTAGGTTTGTTCTTTAAGTTTACTTTCTTTGTTTGATAAAATGTGAATTATATTACCAATATGGAACATTGAGTTTAATTACAAATACTTTAAGCAGGGAGCTTCTTTGGTACAAAAAAATAAAACACTAGAAGATACTTACCAGGAAGCTAGGAGTGAGTGAACCAGAGGGAAATGAATCTACTATAGCTAAAAGAGTATTGCTTATAGTACGACAAACTAAGTAAAGAGAGCAGTATGCGAGCTAGCGCATCTGTTGAATTGATGATTGTTTACCTTCTTTCCAGAGGAGATAGTTAGTTGCCTGGGAGGTAATTAAGGAGCTTGAGTTTGGTAGAGACAGAAGCTGAGGAGGATCATGAAAGCCAGGTGTCATCGTCTGTCAGTCCATGAACATAGAACTTGCCTGACCAAGGCGTACGTAGCTGGACCATATTGCAGATCTCAGACTTGTTCAGAGAACTCACAATGCAGAACAAATGGTTTTGGTCTCTTGTTTATATATGAAGATTGCAGAAAGCAGCATAGAAGCGAAATGTTGAGGCCCCAAATGACCAGCCTTGCTCGAACTTAAAGCTTGTTTTTGATTTGATCTTAGGTTACTTAATTAATATATACGTCAAAAGTGTTCGATCGTAGAATTACTTTTAAAAACCTAGATGGTAAAAATAACTCTCTTAGCCAATAAGGTGTTTTGTGAACTAATCAAACTTGAGATTATTGTGTGTTTAACTTTTTGAATATAAATAATTAAATATAGAAATTGCTTTTTGGAGTGAAGGTTAATTTGACATCGTAATTTGAATTCTAGAACAGTGCTAAAATTTTGAAGACCGGTCGAAGGACCGAACCCTTCACCGAGCACTCGCAGGAGCCTAACTTGGTTCTTTCCAAGAGACCAAATCACCAACTCAATATATTCCCGGTTGTTCAGCACAATTTACATTCCTCCACAAAAAAAAGTCAACAACATTGAAAATCTAACACGAACAGATAAATAATAATCACAAAAGACCCAAGCCTTCTTGAAAATGTGAAGAGAAAGATACACAGAGTTAAGAGATACGGCTGGCACTTAATAAAAACTCAAACCTTCAAGCACATTAAAGTTTAGAAAAATATACTAAACAATCAGAGTGATGATAGATTTATTTGAGAATTAGAAACTATCACATGATTACTTTCTCGGGAACAAGCTTGAGATGCTGCGACTTGTGCATAGCGAGACCAGTCATGACATCCATATTGATCTCTTCTGGTTTCATTCCATCAGGAAGTTTGAAGTTGAAACTAAGTAGAAGATTCGCAAAAGGAACCTCAAGCATCGCCGCACCAAGACGCATCCCCGGGCACATTCTCCGGCCCGACCCGAACGGTATAAACTCGTAGTCCGTGCCTTTGAAGTCAACGTCCTTCTCAAGAAACCTCTCAGGCCTGAACTCTTCAGGGTTCGGGCCCCACTCCTTCTCGTCACGTGACACCGCCCACGCGTTAACGTTGACCGTAGTCCCGGCGGGGATGTCGTAACCGGCGATCTTGGTGTCTTGAATGCAAGCACGAGGGATAAGGAGAGGAATCACAGGTTCGATTCTTAGGGTTTCTTTAGTTAAAGCTCTGAAGTAAGGAAGGTTCTTGACGTCGTCTTCACTAACGAACGTCAACCCTCTCTCTCTCGCATACTCTCTTACTTCTGCTTGGGCTTTCTTCATCACGTCAGGATACTTCATTAGATACGTCATCCCCCACACAACTGCCGCAGCCGCCGTGTCAGTTCCCGCAATCACTATATTCTTTTGAAGCACAAAACAAAAGTAAAACATTAACAAAAAAGAAAAAAAGAGTGGAACACAAGGAACGATTGTTTGTAGCGCAAGCAACAGTTGGAAATATAAATAAGAAAAGAAGAAATGTTATAGACGTACCAAGACCACGGCTTTGACATTCTCTATAGTGAACTCGGAGGCGAAAGGTTGATCTTTGTAGATCTCCATTAAGAGATCGATCATGCTCTCGGTTTCTGGCTTGACCCTATTGGGGTTTAGCGTTTCATCGACGATCTNAGGTAAGTATCTTGTCTTTCAAAACACTCCATCATATAAGCCGTGAGGCCTGTCCAATCATCGAGAAATCGACAAAACGGGAAAAAATCAGAGAAAAAAATCTTCCCCAAAACGCTTTGAGTCCCATAAAGAATCTTGATGAACCTCTTCATCTCTTCACCGTCTTCATTGTACTTCTTCCCGAACGCTTGTCTACACACAACCGAGTTCGTAAAGGTCAACATAAGCTCGCTTATATCAACCGCTTCAGAAGTCTCTGCGGCCTTGT
>VBRH01001510.1:1053-14721 GCA_014578085.1 Cardamine resedifolia
GTTTCCGTAACCGTTAGGTTGCTAGTTGATTTCAAATTTATTGAGTTATAATAAATCGTCAAATGATGTTTATTGCTGAGTTGTTTAATTGTTTGCGTCTGCGGGGGGTTAATAATATTTATGGGAATATTATTATTATAAATAAAATAAAAAAAATCGGGTCGGGGCGTTTCATCTACCATGATGGAAAGTGAGAGGAATGGCGGAAAAAGAGACCGTGTTTTCTCAAGGTCTCTGTGGTTTCTCACTCTCTCTATGTATACAAGAGACTAAAAGATTTGAATTGCCGGAGGAGCTTTCCAAGTCCAGCTTAGAAACTCGGCTAACTTGGCTTAGGGATTAATCATTTTTCTAGGCAAAGGCTGAAGCTGTATAAAAAGCAAAACTAACAAATGGTTATTTTGACCACGAATCGTGTGTGATGAAGGAGAAAGTTGGCTATTAAGATGAAAGTTCAGGTTTTACCCTTATGCAGAGTTAACCGAGGTAAAAACAGTGTAGACCTGATTTTTTCTTCTTTTGACTCATTACAATATTATGCTCAGCCTATTTTTATATTTTTATAACTATCCAGCTGTGCTAAGAGAGGAAAGGTTATTTTGACCACGAGAAGGAAGTTGCCTCAAACTTGCCTATTAAGATGAAAATTCAGGTTTTACCTTTATGCAGAGTTAACCGAAGTAAAAACAGCGTAGACTTTTCTTTCTTTTTTTACTCAACTCAGCCTACTTTTATGTTTTTCTGATAAAAACAGGTTGTTTCTTGGTAAGGGAGAAATTAACATTAAGCTAAGTATAAAGTATAATTTTGTTATCTTTAGGTGTCAATGGAACACAACTATAATGAAATTGCTCTGAATTTCGGTGGAGAAAATTGATGTTACATTATTTAAGCATAGTGAAAATTTAAATCGATGTTTTTTTTGAATACTGTAAGTTAACTTATCACACTATTAGTACGTAGGTGGATAATTTATTTTTACTTTTTTCATTTCCCATTTTCTAGTCCTAATGAATTTGCATGAATTGGATCCCTTTCAAATTTTTTTTAATGTTCAAAAGAACTACCTTTGGTGCTTTTGCTTGAAAGTCTCGTTAAGTTAATTAAAATTGTTCCATTGACACGGTTAGATTCATGGAACTTAGCCACCGTATCAGATGTCTGAGGAGATACACGAATAAAGGCCTAATGGAAACGTGTCTAATGTAAGCTTTTTCATTGGTCTTAAAGTTTGAGTTTTTACTTTAATCTATTTTTCAGATTTACTTTGATCATTGTAAACATATTCTATAAGACTAAGAATTCAGTAACATACTCAAATAAAATCTTCAATCTAAGAACAATCTTATATCATGTAATCCCGATCATCTCTTCCGTGGTACATATTTATTTACATCTTTGCAAATGTTTCCGATGCTAGGAAGCAAGCGCATAATGTAGACCCATATAAGTTTTGTAGCAATAATTTGTATAATCATTCATTTGCTATAATTTTTGAATATTCCAAAGCGTATTCGAGAAAGCACTAAATTTTTTTGCCCCGATAGCTAACAGAGATTTCAATGTTGCTCTTATCCGACCGGCAATTAAACAGCTACTCTTCGGTCATGGCTATAATGGGGACATTACTATGGAAACTGTGGTTGGAGATGGTGCCAACAGGCGCATGATCATTCATAAGCTCAGGGATAGATTTATACAAGAGAAAAACATCATTTTCACTGATCTCCAAACCCGTGAGTCTTTGTTATTTGATTGTTCCCTATTTTGTTTTGTCTTTGTTATTTAAAGACACTAAAATTCTTTCGAACACCATTGAATAAATCAATCAGAGTTTTATTATTTCCTTTCCAATATAACATTTTGGAATCTCTTTATTAGCTACTATATTTTTTTTCTTTTGTGTTTCGTATATTTTACTTATGTTCGAGGTTTGTACAAAATTAAGTTAATTATTTATTGCCAAAATAAACGATTAAGAACAATTCTTGGGTTCACCCCTCTTAATTAAGCAATCAGAATTTGTCATGTAATCTAATTAAACAAATTAAAATAATTAATATTATCTAAATAAAACAATTAGATTAAGAACAATTATTGGGTCTCTTATTCACCCCTCTTAATTAAGCAATCATAATTTGTCATGTAATCTAATTAAACAAATTAAAATAATTAATAATATCTAAATAAAACAATTAGATTAAGAACAATTATTGGGTCTCTTATTTACACCCTCTTAATTAAGCAATCAGAATTTGTCATGTAATCTAAATAAAACAAATTAAAATAATTAATATTATCTAAATAAAACAATTAGATTAAGAACAATTATTGGGTCTCTTATTCACCCCCTCTTAATTAAGCAATCAATATTGGCCATGTAATCTAATTAAACAAATTAAAATAATTAATATTATCTAAATAAAACAATTAGATTAAGAGGAACCGTTGATGCTTTGAGATGTGCTGCTTGTGGTTGTCACCGGAATTTTCACCGGAAGGAAGTAGATACGGAGGTTGTTTGTGAGTATTCTCCACCTAACGCTTGATTTTTCCAAGAATTTACCTACTTTTTTCATGTGATTTGGATTTATATCGATTGATTTTTAAAGAGGAAATTTGTATATGATGATTGATGTGTATATCAACAGTTCACATACCGTCCGATCTATATGTATCTATAAAAAGGCTTGTTGGTTTGACATATTCTATAGTTCTGTTTGTGATGTAAACAATAGTTTATTTTATAAATATAGCTGTTGAGTTTTCGAAATGGTTCATAAATGAGCCAGATTCAGGAAATAAACATCTGCAATTCTTATATTGATTTAAAATTATAGGATCGAAACTAGATTTGTATTCAATTTGGAGAATGTTGTTGGATTTATTTCTCCTTCATAAGTCGAGCTTAGGATCACAATGCACAGGAAAAAAACATATGATCAAGCATAGGGGTGAACCAAGAATTGTTCTTATTTAAAAATTATAGGATCGAAACTAGATTTGTATTCAATGTATATGTATAGTGTTATATTATGCTTGAAAAAATGTCTCACGTCTAGCAAACTACACGTCCTTCTGACACTTTTGAAACTCAATATACTCAGTGATGAGTTAAGCTCGACGAAAGATGAAACTGCAATGTAGAGCATAATATCATGGCTTCATCACGTCACAAGGTAGTGTCATTCAACTCAACTTTGCCTTGTCTCTTTGGCCTTAAAAGGCTACTCGATACTGGATTCACGGGCGCACCCATGCTGTTCTGATGACATTCCTTAAAGAGACTTGGTATCTGTCATGCTTAAACGCTTGTCCCTTTGTTGCAACTATGTAACATAGCTGGTACATGGATAGAATGAGCAAAACCGAGACGTGTTTACTTGTGATTGATGAATGTGGAGTTCAAGGGCATGACAGGAGATGAAATATCGTGCTTTGGTGGAGATGGTCATGGCTGAGCTACACCAAATACCGCTACACTTTTCGATTGTTCTAGTCATCAAAGCTAAGGAAGATCTATGGAATGCAGACAGTACCCAAGAGGAGCTGGATTGGATTAGAGAATCAAATTCAGAGGTCCAACCGTTGAGGACAAATATGCAGCCGGAGTCAGCACAAAATCATTCAGGATTCATGAAGTAATCAGTTAGGCGAATCCAAATGTGTGCACGCCAGAGGATTCAAGCACAAACTGGTTTTGTGTACCAAATACATATGATAGTAATGCAGGGATTGTCTTTCATTTACCAGATAAATTTCAAAACCATCCAGAGACTACTACTGCTGAGAATCTATCCAAAAGCTTTTGAAATAATAAAATCAGTTGATTAGTCCGACCAAAACTTTGATACAAAGTGTAACTAACAATAATGAAATTACTTGATTATAACTGAGACTACAAACTCTTTTCCTCGGCTACTTCGGGCTATGCACTCGACTTTTCAAGTCTTGGATGTGGAACATCAGCTGCAAAATAAAGAAAGAAGAGTTGGGAGAATTCAAACAACATTTAATGCTATAGGAAAAAGGGAAAATCGATTGCACTAGTTACCTTTGTACCCACGTAAAAGCTAAAGAATACACCGCCGAGAACAGGTAATCCTGTGATATCAAATCAACGAACATTATTGAATCAAAGCGAATAACAAAGAACATAAATGAAGATTGAAAACCATTGGGCTTTTACATACCTTCTCTCTTAAGAAAGCTGGAGACCAACCAGTTTATACCTGATGGTCCAATGACATAGCCAGCAAGATTTGCTATCTGCAATTTAGAAACTCAATCTTATTTAACAGCATCGATGAAAGCCTTTGCATGACAGCAACTATACCAATGGGAATGAGAATATTCAGCAAAAGCTATTTACCATGAGGCATGTGATTGTGACGGCACCAGACAATGCCTTCAGTTCACGAAAGAGGAATTCTCCAAAAGCACTCTCAGCCTGCAAAAGTACTTATCATCTTAACGACAATTTCCATGGACATAGAAACCAAATTAAAAAGGAAGTTATGGAGGTTTTATTTGACTTTCAACAAATGATAATAGGCTCCCAAGAGAGTTGACGGGTCCAAAACATATCGTGTCAGTAGAACAAATTGCTCAGTCTCTACCATTATTATATAATGTGCGATAGTCAAATTCATTCTTTCAATATTAGCATTGTTTAACTGACCTTAAATGCATTGGATGCTGATTTCAGTAACATTTCTGGCATGAAGAACAAACATGTTAACCATGCCCATGAAATAAGCTTCCTGATTACAAGCAAAACAAACAACCGCATGAGAAGTTGGATAGAATAGTTCATACAGCCCAAAGAAATCATAAGAAGACGAGGGATTACCATTCTAAATCATGCCACACGGCAACAAATGTAAATACAACCCACACATTCAGAAGCTTTCTTCGTGATCCACCCAGAGGAATATACATATACCTAAATTATTTACGAGCTGACATTAAAAGAAAGCGATGGAGCAACACTTTAAGTTGAAACCAGGAGTTTAGAGTTAACCATTCTCACCTAATAAGCCACCTATTAAATGAGGCATGCCAGGTTTTCCAGAATGTTTCTAGGCTGTAGCAATTATTAATGCAATTCGGCATGTTCTCAACAGTTTCAATTCCATTCACCTAAAAGAAAATGATTTATAATGTTACATATCAGAATCTGTGTATTGATCCAAAACACTACAAATAACTCATTCCCCTTTAATGCTAGTGTTTATCCTGCGATGCTGCCCGGAATTTCTAGCTAGTAGCCATGAAATTAAAAACAATTTGATAATTGTTTAAAATTGAAAATTCATAGAGTAAAACGTCATCAGTTCAAAGGACTAAGTCTTTTGTTCCCTCAAACTATCTTAGAATAACAAACAATCTCTAGACTGAATGTGCCTTTAAACTTTAAAGGGGCTTACCAGAGACCAGAAGCGGAAATATCTCCATAAAAGAAGGAACTTAAGCCACATGAAGTTTAGCACCTGTAGCATCACAAATAGCATTACGGATCAGTATTCTGGTTCTCTACCATATAAAGTTAAAGCACATTGCTAAAATTTCTAGAGCCTCTTGAGCTGATATTAGATTGTCTAGTAAGAAGTTGTTTGTTCTGCTAAAAAAAGTTACAATAAAAATATCAATAGTATCTTACTCCATATCCGACAATAAATAATTCCACAGGAGATAGTTCTCTCCACAGACCACTGTCACAAACATGAAGAAGTTAGCATCTTGTAAAACTAAAAGATTTTACAAAATAACAATAAAGTCTAATTATCATCCTAGTCCTGAAAGAGTTTCACCTGATCACAAAGGCATTGTAATAAAATAAGTGTGTCATAAGTTCCATCAGCAAGAAGCTGAATAACCAACGCACTCCATACCGAGCAATATCTTTGAATGAATGAGTATTCTGTGGTATATCTAGCTGTAAAAATACAGACTTGTAGTGAGACATCATGAAGAGAAGACCAAGAATGAAAAATACAGTACTTATTCTTCATGAACTCTTAGCAATATAAGAAATGGAATTTTTATACCTGAGAAGCAAATGCATTAAAGCTTATGATTGGCCCCGCAAGGTACAAGGGTGCATACACCAAATAACAAAGGTATAGAAGAAAACTGCAGCTGTCACTTGCTAGACCTCTCTCCTAATAAGTTATACCACATTAGAAATGAATAACGCAATTGCAAAGGGGAATTGATAATAGAAGTGAAATGGTGGTGTCATGCAGTCAACCTGTCGAACTACGTAGCAAGTCTTCCCCAACTTACATAAGGAACAGCGTGTCACGTGTTTCTGCAGTAACAATGTGGCAAAATAAGAGATGGTTACACACCAAGGAAACAGTATAAATGCGCAGGGAAAACCTTATAAGATATATAAATTAGAAAAACTAATATGAAAATAAGAAAATCAGCAGCTCTTGACTCGAAAACATGTGGACACGATTGTGAGGATGATAATTTATTTCTCGAACACAATGCCAAATTATCAAGATAACCTAACCAAAACTACTGAGAGACTATGGTAAAAGAATTATCAGTAAGAACAGAGAGTGTTAGATAGAAAAAAACAAATATGTACCACTTAAAAAATCATGTATAAAAGCCGCATTATGAAAGGTAACACACCTCCTGATCAAAATGAGAATCCAGTTTGCCCCAGTGATAATCGTATCCAAAACTTATCATGCGAAGAACAACTGCAGAAAATTATAAGTGAGCAACATTCTGCAGTCAGATTGTGTGTTATCAAGAAATAGAGAAAATTGTAGTCAAGGGTAAGTGGATATAAATCAATACCAAAGTTGAAGCATATATGCCATCTAAATGTTCCCCGAAAGTTGTCCAGGAATTCAAACTGTCGCCTTGGACAAAGAGAGGAATAATCAAAGCGTTAGACTTTACATCAACCATCACACTACAATAACTCCAACAACACTACAATAAGATGTACATGACTCACCCGAAAATGGAGAACGAATATCCTTCATAAATGCGATTGCACAAGAGAAAAAATATGTTGAAAGTCCAAAGCATGAAAGGAAAGTAATTCTTCCTTGCAAAAACCTGCATTATAGTAAATCTAGTGAAGTATAAGTAAGCACAACGAGTATATGCTACAAGAAACTGAGATGTGTTCGACCATTCATTCTATATACTTTTATGATCCAAACTATCAATACATCAAGATTATTGTCAAGTGGAAAATCCTAGTAACGGTGTTAAAACCGTGAAAGGGAACATACCTTAACAAGAAGGTAATTGGCTGATGCAATCGAGAGAATGTAAACGACGCTGGAAGTGAAGACGGAGATAAGTCAGCTTCGAAACAATATAATGATGGGAAGCAAAAAAAAAGAGATGGAATCAACATACCAAGCACCATGTAAGTAAGTCAAGTAAATAAACGACAATGAAAGCCACACGATGGCCATTCCTTTGACTTTAAAATGGAACAAAGACCTAAACACATTTGCAATCACAGTGAAAACCGCGAAAACAAAGCTGAGAATTGGCAAATTCCCACGAAAGTTTCTCCATTGAGCATCAGAGACATCCTAAAACCAAAAACAGATATGAATAGTAATTAAAAACCACAAGAACAGTTTGAAAAAATTGGAAATTAAGGAATCAAGCATTTACATTGCGGCGATTAGGAATAAGCCAACCAGGAGCTAAACCATAGAGCTTGAAGTAATGATCTAAAAAAATTCAAAATTTCATCACTAAATTACAATCACAAGACTGAGATTTATAGCTTTACTTAGAATTAATAGTGCCAAAATTGGAAATTACCGTGAGAGAGATGAAGCGATCTACGTATAGCATAAGCGTAGAAAGCAACAGCGTATAAGAGTATAAGAACGAGCTCTCTTTGTTTCCATTTTGGGTATCGATTAATTTGAGTTTCTTGTTTCATGGCTGCTCTCTGATTGAGTCAAACCCAATTATATGAATCTCTAAGACGGGAAGAGACTTGAGACCTGGGAAGAGTAGGGAAGACACTTTGGAGCGAAAGGGTTTAAGGATTAAATGGAAATCAAAATCTAATAAAATTGTTACCGGCGGCGTCGGAAACGTGATCGTCACCGGTATCGTGTTGTGTGTCTTCGTTGTTGGAGATGCAAGATTCATTAACCAAACGACGTCGTTTCTTGCTAATGACTATCAACCAAAACACTGTCGTTTTACCTTAACGTATATAAACGACCTACTCTTTTACCCATGAATAATCGGGCCTAGACCTAAACGGTATATAAACGATTGATAAAAAATACTTGACTATATAGACTTGATGAAAATAATTTTGTAACAATCAATGATCCAGAAGCGACCAAAATTTTGAACAAATCTATAGAGGGCCTATTAATGAGCGAAATGAGGTCAAATGGGCATGTTCGCTCCCATTTGGTCCGCCTCATAAGTTATGAGTCATAACGAATATTTTACGTTTTGTGATCGCAGGGGATATGGCTGTTAACACTGTGGTTGTTAAAATTATGTTGCGATCCGCTCTGCCGAAACCAATGATCCAATGAGCTTTTATCTTATTTTTGCTATGAAAAAATAGAGAAGCCAAGGTACGAGATGAAAGGAAGAAGAATAAAAACAAGTACTATTATTTTGATTAAAATAGTCATGATCAAGTCAAACCCTTTATAATAAAAAAAGAAAGGTCATGATCAAGTCACTAGTTAAAAAAAACTACTTATTGTTCAAGTTTGTTTAATGGGTTGATTGGCTACGCTTCTCCTACAGTACCCCTTCAGCGTCATTTAACCTAGATTCTCAACCTCTTGATTTTACCCCCATACTATGACATTTAAATACGATTACCCCTGAATTATTTTCCTCTGCCCAATTGCATCTACGAAGCTAAAATCTGTAAATTACGATCAAATGAAGCAAATCGCGTTTAGCGAATAGTGATTGCCCAAAACCCGATTTAACCCGGTTTTTACCCTAAATCGATTTAATCCAATTTAGATTGGGAAAATGAGCTTGTTGTTGCTACCGAAATCGTCATTGTTGGACTTGCTTGAGTTTGTAAAATGAGCTTACTTCTACTATGGATTTTTGTTGCTACTTTGAAAGCTTTGAACTTTTTTCTCCATATGAGTTGCTGATATGAGAAATTCGAATTACGGTTTGCAGAAATCAGCTCTTCCTGCTCCCAACTTGAAGATGAACTGCAAAACGCGACAAGAGCTCGCCTAAGTCTCAAATTTTCATTTTGTGGTTAAACTTTCTCTTTGTTTTGATTTGTATTTGAAAGGATTGTGTTATGTGTGTGTATAGATTGACAGAAGGGGAAAGATTGAACAAGGTTTTCGAGCATCCAGCTTTTCAAGCTGATCCAATTGGTTCGATATTTCAGCATGTGCATAGCCAACAGCCACCGGTGGAAGAGAAGCCGAAGAAGAAGACTAACACAAACGGAAGCAAGAAAAGAAATCGGAAGAAAGGAAAGGTTGTATCAATGGATTTCTGGAATTTTATCTTTATAGACATAAGTTACACTAATGATTCGTTTGTTATAGTAGAAGAGGGAACACAATTTTGGACATGGGAACCTTGCAATTTTATTGTTACTAATGTGTAAGTTACACAAGTTTTTCATAAAACCTATGTGCTCGAATCACAAACACAGAATCATCATCATCAATCATTTTCACACCATAAAACAGAGAAATCTAAATCTGTAAACTTTTTAATGGTTGCAAGCCAAATCTTTCTATGGATGGAACACAAATGATCAACAGAGTGGTTCGCTGATCTCAAGAGGTTCATTGCATAGACTTGTGAAGATAAGAGAGTCGGTTTCAATCGGTCTGAACTTGATGAGAGCTGACGGAACAAGTTCTTCGTCCTCTAAGGTTCTCGGTTTCTGTCCCGGGGCTGGAGTATGCGGAATCACACGCCGTTTAACCAGTACAGGATCCAAAAACTCGAACTGCAAACTCGGTTCTTTCAAAGCAGAGCTCACAAACTGAACAAGAAAACTCGGTTTCCCAGGCAACGTCGTCGAATTCGACGAAGCTGATGAAGAAGAAGGTCGGATTCGGAGAAGGTTTGGGTCTAATAGTCGGATTCGGAGCTTGGGAAGGAGAATTGAACCGGTTCTGAATCGGGTTAACGGGTCCAGAGGAAGAAGAAGAAGATCCGAGGACTCTACCTGGGCCTTTCATTTTTTACTAAAGAAAAATCTCATCTTTTAATGATTTTTCTCAGCTAGATTTCATATTTATGATTCTCAGGCTTCCGAATAATTTGGTATCGTCGACTGAGTAATTCACACCCTAAATCCTAAATCCCCAAATTTCCAATCTAAATTGGATTAAATCGATTTAGGATAAAAACCGAGTTAAGTCGGGTTTGGATTCGGGTAAAATCGGGTTTTGGGAAATCACTATTCGCTAAACGCACAATTTACAGATTTTAGCTTCGTAGGTACAATTGGGCAGAGAAAAAAAATTCAGGGGTAATCGTAGTTAAATGTTATAGTATGAAAGGTAAAATCAAGAGGTTGAAAGTCTAGGTTAAATGACGCAGAAACAGCATATTAGAGGAGACGTGGACACTTAACCCTTGTTTAATTCTTGAATAGTTTCATAATACACAACACATATTTTTGCAGGTCTCGATTAAATTAAAAGGTATGCTTGTCCCTAGAGACTTTTTTGTCTCTTTTTTCTTCAACACTTAGAGCATCTCCACAAATACCCTTAAATTTGAGATTGGCAAAACTTCAAATATGAGGTTCAAAGATGTTTGCCTCCAAAAGCAAAACCTCAAATATAACTTTAAACTTTTCTAATTTTACATTATAATCCTTACTATTTATAATAATTCACTAAAATCTTAAAACTTTTATAAATAACAATAAAACATACATTAAAATTAATACAAATATTATTTATTAATAAAACATTAAATTATAACAATAAAATTACATTAAAAATACAGAAATAAAATTACAAATTACAAGTACGATACTAAATTATTAAACAACATTGTTCCCATAATGCTCCCATATATGATTAACCAATGCATTTCGAAGTGATAAATGAGTCTCTTTATTTTTTATCTGTAGATTACGAGATAAAAATTGTTAAAACCGAACATTTTCATTTATTGCCATTTCTACGGTTACCTCTGGTGCTGATCTTGCTTCTCGAACAGGGGCGTTCATATCTTGGGGATCACTTATCGTTTGAACAATAGTTGACCATTTTGGATAAATACCATCAGCTAAATAATAACCCATGGTATACTCTTTTCCTTGAATAATGAAATTAGCTGGAGGAGCGATACCTTGAGCAAGTTTTGAAAATAAATTAGATGACTTCAAAACGTTAATATCGTTGTTGTTGCCAGGCATACCAAAATAGGCATGCCATATCCATAGATCGTTGGATTAAAATCTTACCCAATCTGTCCATTATCATCTATAAATAATAGGTTTCAAGCAAAGAAAAATTCACACTTCAATCAATACCTCTTTCAAAGAAAAATATGGAAAAAAATAGAGGCTCATCATTCACTCAAAATGAAGATGAGTTGTTATGTCGTGTGTATCTAGAAATATCACAAGATCCCATTGGTAGTAATAATCAATCTCTGGGGAGATTATGGAAAAAAATAGAAAATAGTTACAATGAAAAAAAAAATGAGAGTTGGGAACTTAGAAGCAATAGATCTCTACAGGGTAGGATGAATGTTATTATTTATGCTGTTAGAAGTTTGAAGAGCTGTATGATCCAAGTGGAGAATACGCATCCAAGTGGTGCATCCGAATTTGACATCGTAAGTCAATTTTTCATAATATATTTGACAAATATATTTATAGTCTATTTATATATTTTATCTATTTATATATTTGACAAATTTGTATGTTTTAAATACTCTACAGATGGAAAAAGCCAAAAAATTGTTGGTACAAGATCCAAAACTAAAAAAAGGTTTCAAATTTGATCATGTGTGGGTTTTGATGAAGGATATCCCAAAGTTTACAGACAATGTCAACATCGGTGTTCCATATACTCCTACTACTGGGAATGATATTGCCGGTTCTCCAACATCACAATCTCAAGGAATGTCTTCATTTTCAATCAATTTAAGTAGTGATGATGGTGGATCAAATTCATCACAACGTCCCATTGGATCGAAGAAAGCAAAACTCAAAAGAAAAGTTACCGAAGGTAATAATTTAGCTCTTGACAATTTGGTTTCATCAAATGAACAAATTCTTGATTTTTTAAAAGAAAGTGCAACAATTAGGGGAAAGGGTTATGAGATAGCTCAATTACGTATGCAAAATCAAGCAAGAAAATTAGCCCTAAAAGAATTACATGAGGAAAATAAAATGTTGCTAAAAAATTTAGACTCTGTCGCTGATAGTAATACCCGTGAGTATATTCTGTCTGAGCAAGCACGAATCATACAAAAAAGAAAACAAGAAAAAGAGCAACAATCTTCGACTTCGACTGAACCATATATCTCACCACAATACTTTGGTGATCTTGGAGGCTCGGGATCAGATATACCTGAATATTAGTATTGTTGTAGTGTTTTAATTTGTGTAATATTTTTGTGTTTTTGTAATTTTATTTTCTTGTACTTTTTTATTTTGTATTAAATTTGCTTAATGTAATATTGTTGTGTAAAATTTGCTTTGAATGTTATGTAATATTTTCTATATTAACATTTTTATTTTCAGTTTAAGATGTTTATTTAATAATTTAATATGTGAAAACTAAATTTATAAAAGATTTTTAAGGACTAAAATGATAAACAAATAAGTTAGTAAGATTAATTATAAGATAGATAACTAAAAAGACTAAAATGTAAAAAAAAAAACATGAAACCTCAAATTTGAGGTTTTGAATAGTAAAACCTCACATTTGAAGTTTTACTATTCAAAACCTCAAATTTTGAGGTTTTGAAGTTGCTTTTGGAAGACAAAAAACCTCAAATTTAAGGATTTAAGGTTTCTTTTGGAGATGCTCTTAGACTGAATTGATAACATCAATATATATCTAATATAATATATATTATTTGAGAAGCACACTTTAGAGAAAAATCTATGCCTCTCGTGGTATTTATGGGGATGTCATGCTAACGTGTCGTCACCAAAATGATTGTTAGAGATTTTTTAAAACAAGACAACAATTACTAGACTAATTAAATTTTTTATCATTAGATATAAAACTTTATTCTAATCTAATATTTATTATAAAACTCATTTAAGATTTAATTAAATATAAATTATCTTATTTCTCTCTCTCGCTTTCTATTCATTTTTAAAATAAATTCTACTAACTTCTAATAATATTATTTCTTCTTCTTTTTAATTTGATAATATGATTTTTAAATAAAAAATAATCACATTAGTTTTACAATAAAATAATATACATTTTTTCTACATATGCTATGATTTGAATTTTTTAAAATGGATGAATTTATTTTATTTATAACTCATAATAATTTAATATGAGAAATATAATGTACAAATTTATATTATATTGTTAACATACTGTAGTTCAATAATATATATATTTAGTAGATGTGGAATAAAAATAAACAGATTTACAATTATAAAAATTCAATTTTGAAATATCTACATATTTTCATTTATTCAATTTTAAT
>VBRH01001512.1:3190-16070 GCA_014578085.1 Cardamine resedifolia
CCCCATAAATTCAAGGACCAAAAGAAAAGAAAAAAAACCATAAACGGAAGAGAAATAAGAATCCTTAAATAAAAAGAAAGAAAACGAGAAGGTACAAAGATCAGAGTCCTTAGATTTGATTTGCCAAGTCTAAAAAAAAGTCCCCAAATCTCTCCTTTACTCATTGCATTTGCAGCTCTCAGATTCATCACTTTCTTCGTCTTCTTCACTTTCAAAGTTTCGTAGAGGAAAGATTTTATTTTTATATCCATCACATGTTTCTAGAAGCTTCTTTCTTTGTCAGTAACTTCGATCGTTCCATGGACGTCGTCGACCATCAAACGTACGATGCCTGAGCTGCGTAGCAACGCACGCAGAGATCGGGATTATAAGAACCCGACCAAAAAGTCGATTTCTTTAAGGAGAAACCCAAGGCGGCAGAAGAGAGTTGTGGTGAAGAATCAGAGTGAGAAAGAAGTAAAGGCGACGCCTTTGGTGAATCCTGTAGTAAAAGAGGAAGAAGAGATTAGGGTTTTGGGAGAACATAAGAAAATGGATGAATTTGATAGTGGTGGTGGTCAAGCTGCTCCAGTTCCTGATGATGAAGGAAATGCTCCTCCTGTTCCTGAAAAGGTTTCAACTTTATTATTGCATTGTGTGTTGTGTCTTTGATTAGGAGAAAGCTTTCAAATTGAGGCATGTTTGATTCTAAAATACTGTTCTCCTATGGTTCCACAGATTCAAGTTGGTGGTTCTCCCATGTATAAATTAGATAGGAAACTAGGTAAAGGAGGTTTTGGACAAGTTTATGTTGGTCGAAAGATGGGTATAAGCACTCCTAATGCTAGATTTGGGCCTGGAGCTATGGAGGTATGTTGTTGGTGTTTTCAAATTTACTAGCTTTTCCTTTTGATTTTGTATGTTGTGTTTGTGTTTTTGATGTTTCTACTTGTGTAGGTGGCTTTGAAGTTTGAGCATAGAAGCAGCAAAGGATGTAACTATGGGCCACCTTATGAGTGGCAAGTTTATAAGTGAGTTCTGTGGATTTTTCTGCTTGTTTAAGTAGTTTGGTTTATAAAAGGATGGGATTACTAATGTATGATTTATCATCTGTTTGTCAGTGCACTTGGTGGCAGTCATGGTGTGCCACGAGTTCATTTTAAAGGTCGGCAAGGTGACTTTTATGTGATGGTAAGTAGATTTTAGCTAGGTTTGAACTGTAGCACTTTCTGTTCATAGCTTCTTGTGGTATGACTAATTACAATTTTGAATCTTTCATACAGGTTATGGATATTCTAGGGCCTAGCTTATGGGATGTTTGGAATAGTACCACTCAAGCGTTAGTATTCTATCTGAGAAACTTATACTTTTCTTTGGAGCATCTCGAAGATTTTGTTATATAAAGCATTGATGAACAGAATTTTTCCTGAAATGAGCCCTTTTATATTGGTACTCACTGTATGCTTTGTTTGTTTTATACATCCCAGGATGTCAACAGAGATGGTTGCATGCATTGCGATCGAGGCAATATCCATATTGGAAAAGATGCATTCTAGGGGGTAATTTTCTTATATTTTGGCTGACTGTGGTACTACTATTTCATTAGACAGTTTTGTTTGCTATTAAGCAGTGTTCCTGATTCTGGCAGATATGTGCATGGCGATGTAAAACCAGAGAATTTTCTGCTTGGGCCTCCAGGAACTCCTGAAGAGAAAAAACTTTTCCTTGTAGACCTTGGCTTAGGTATACAAGGAACATAAGACCTTGGCTTATTTTTGTAATAAGAGTGAGTGTACTTTACTGTCTTTGTGCTCCTTATCCAATCCGTTAATCTTGCAGCAACCAAATGGCGCGATACCACAACTGGACTACATGTTGAATATGACCAGCGTCCTGATGTTTTTAGGTAGGTTGATTCAGCTAGGCATAAAGTGTGTGATATTGATTCTTATTAAGGACTTCAATCTTTTGTTACTTATTAACGTGTTGCCTTTTGCATTCTCAGAGGAACAGTACGTTATGCTAGTGTACATGCTCATCTTGGCAGAACTTGTAGTCGGAGGGATGACTTGGAATCTCTTGCTTACACTCTTGTTTTCCTTCTTCGAGGCCGGCTTCCATGGCAAGGGTACCAGGTTGGTTGCTTTTAAAGTTATTTACATTATTTTTTTGACGTTTTTTCCTTGCCAACCATTTTTAACTTGTTTTTGTTAGGGAGAGAACAAAGGTTTCCTTGTTTGCAAGAAGAAGATGGCTACTTCCCCAGAAACTCTTTGCTGCTTCTGCCCTCAACCTTTTCGTCAATTTGTTGAGTATGTGGTCAATTTGAAGTTTGATGAGGAGCCTGACTATGCTAAATATATCTCCCTTTTCGATGGAATAGTCGGCCCAAACCCAGACATTAGGCCAATAAATACTGAAGGTGCACAAAAGGTGATTTGGTGATCTTCTTTATGACATGTTTATCGAGGTTCTGGTATTTAGGTCCAGTCTAGAATGTCTAATGCTTTTTCGTGTTTGCCTTGTGTGAAGCTCATACATCTAGTAGGTCAAAAGAGGGGTAGGCTGACAATGGATGAGGAGGACGAACAACCAACAAAGAAGCTCAGATTGGGAATGCCAGCAACACAATGGATCAGCATTTACAGTGCTCACAGACCAATGAAGCAACGGTGCCATCTTGGATCATACTTGAGAGTTCTTGTTATATACGTAGATGAACATGCATCTGACATATCTTTTATCGTGGTGCAGATATCATTATAATGTTTCTGATACAAGGATTGCACCGCACATTGAAAAAGGAAATGAGGATGGGTTATTTATCAGCAGTGTGGCTTCTTGCTCGAATCTCTGGGCTTTAATCATGGATGCAGGAACTGGATTTTCAGCTCAAGTTTACCAGCTATCACCGATCTTCCTCCACAAGGTAGCTTCATTCAATATTCTCGGGTAATCTTTCCAATAGTGTCATGTCTGTACTGCTGCTATCACTTTCATTTATGATATTCTCCAACTTGTGCATTTTTGCCATTTGGTCTATATCTTCTAGGAATGGATTATGGAACAATGGGAAAAGAATTACTATATTACAGCAGTAGCAGGAGCAAATAATGGGAGCTCGTTCGTGGTTATGTCGAAAGGTAATGTTGTTTTATTTCTTTTGAATGCAGGAGTAACAGTTTATTTCGGGTTTTTTCTCTGTTTCACAACTTTCATCCTTTGTTTTCAGGGACCCAGTATTTACAGCAATCCTACAAAGTTAGTGATTCCTTTCCCTTCAAGTGGATAAATAAAAAGTGGAGGGAAGGATTTTATGTTACATCAATGGCAACTGCTGGAAGCAAATGGGGGATTGTAATGTCTCGTGGAGCTTATTTTTCTGACCAGGTATTGTGAAGTTTATTTATTTTGTTTTGGGTCTTGCCTTGAATAAATGAACTGCCAAATGAATCACATGGAACTACATCATGATAATATGGAGTTTTTTGGTGATGCAGGTTGTAGAACTAGATTTTCTTTATCCTAGTGAAGGTATACATCGTCGATGGGATAATGGCTACCGAATTACATCAATTGCTGCAACTTGGGATCAAGCTGCCCTTGTTCTTAGTGTGCCCAGAAGGAAGCTTACCGATGAGACACAGGAGACTCTTAGAACCTCTGCTTTTCCTAGTAATCATGTCAAGGTTTGGTTGCTGATCTCTTTTATTTCCTTCTCCATTGTTAGTTGGCTTTCAAAATTCCCAAGGTGTAACTTCAAGTCCCTTTTTTTTTCTTTCTGCAGGAAAAATGGGCCAAAAATCTTTACATAACATCTATGTGTTATGGTCGAACTGTGTCATGAAGTTTTTTGTTAGGATGCAACTTAATTTAGCTTTACCGTTCATCCGCTTAGTGAGAAAGAAGAACTGTTGTGATAGTGATGATATGGGTTTAGGGGAATGGAGAGATGTGTGGCAAACTCTTCTTCACCTAGTGGTATAACTATTGTGATCAGTGATGTAATGTAGTGTATCAACTGCAAAAATCGCCGTATTTTAACTTGGATGACTTGTTTGAGGAAAGAAAGTTGAAATTTATTAGAAAAAAGGGGTCTGATCTTATTATATCTTCAAATAATGTTTGATCTTATGTGGCAGTGACAGTAATGAAAAAGGAAATGGATGGTTTTGGTGATTTATTATTACCTGCCTTGAGAGTTTTGTGACTTTTTTCTTGTGATTTTGTTGTTTTCAGTTAATCATGTAGGAACCACCAAAAATGGTGTTTGACCCTTTTGGTAGAGCAACGTAAAGATTCTGTAATGCTGAAGATGAGGTGATGTTGCTCTACCAATGTTGGCGTAGAAATCTAATGAGTTCTCATTACCTTTCTGTTTGCGTTGTTGCAGCAGTTCTTCGCTCGAGTTAAGTGTAGAATTCAGGACATCTCGTCTTTACTGATGCTCTGCTGCTGCTTGTATCCAAATTGAATGGTAATTTATGTTTTTTTTCTTTCCGTGCTGGAGTATTTGTTCGAAGCATGAAGATGAAATCCGAATGGTAATACTAAATCTTTGACAATGGTGATCCAAGTATTTCATAACGTGTTTGTTGCATTTATACAAAGTTCACTGTCATTATTAACCAGTCAACGATGCAGTATCAAGTTTCTAATCTCTTGTGTTTTCTCTGAAAAACAAAATCGGCGAAGTTGCTTAACCATTTTGATTTGCCTTCCAAGTCACTTTAGACTATGCACCTGCGGCTCTCACTTAATCAGTGATGTTACAGGTTATATTGATAGAAAATTAGAAAATAATCTAACTGAAAGTGAAGCCTCAATGTCACAAACTCACATTACATTCTCAATATAGATAAACTTTCATTCGTTAACCATTCTTTCGTTTTGAGAATGCGATTGGCATATACACATAGTGTCGCTTTTTCTCAAAAAAACTAAAACGCTCAGCGACAAATTAAGTGAGTGTGAGTTCAATTCATTCAAGTCTGTCTACACAAAACACATCAGAAATTCAAGATTCCCGTATTTAAGACCACAACTTGCAATATTATACTCTTAGCCTAACTAAGGTTCCTCCATCACTTTATGGATACATATAAATGTATGGATGCATATTGATGAAAACATCAAATCCTCAGAGCTGTCTTGTTACTACTTTAAAATTCTCTCTACTCCGCTTTGTGCTATCACAAACTATTTTGTGATATTCAGCATAAAGGATACTAGGATGGTACCACTTTGTGAAAGTTTAGGGTAGAAAACTTTCTTTGGTAATTTGGTTATGAAGCGCGAAATGATTCGCCAGTGAGACCTGGTTTTAATGCCTTTTTCAGCGCATGTCATCTGCGACCTGTGAGCCCCGAACTGCCCAGAAAGACGATGGCTTCAACTTCTTGTTTGAAGCTGTGAAAAGCCAACCCAGCTGGGTTTCACACGTCGCACAGTTTGCAATTGTCCATGCATACCTGCCGATTTTAGACACATAAATCAGAGTTATTATGGTAGACTCGAAATATCACGGATTTGTCTTCTTAATAAAGTAGAAGAACCGATGCTTCTAAACAGGTCAGTCTATGCCTATGAACAATTGATCTACCAAATGCTTTATATGCTAACGCTCTGAATATTTAGGTTGTTTGAACCAAAGCTAGTCTTTAGATCATACAACTTGGAAGCTCGCTCCCTAAGACGTATGATAGTGATTGAGCTTTATTTATAAACTCTTGAGGTATCAAATGAGTGATAGGTATAGTGACGGAGTATACAATAAAATTCATTAAGGACAAATATTAATGAAAAAAACTCTTACCCAGGAAACCAGCTGTCTTTTTTAACAGGTCTACCTGTAAGCGCTATGTCATTTGCTTTGTAAAAGGTCATTATCTCGTGCACATAGCCATGTGGGTTTACGTAGGCACCGAGAGGACCTTCATTAGACATTACCAACATATCTTTCCTTCTTGCTATGACTGTCTGCATTAACATGTAAATGAATCGGTCAACCAAATATACAACGGAGAGGAAGTATTCATGATATTTACCATGTTTCCACAGCTTACCTGACAGTGTTTACATCGAACACGATCAAAACTCTCAAGCAATTCAATTTCTCGCTGCAATCTGTAAGAGACTCCGTCAAGCTCCAAGAGCTCTTGTCTAATTGACTCAGACACGGGAATTTTACTAGCAATGAAAAAGGATAGAATATCTGGTTTATTCGCAAAAGCCTCCATGTTTGGAACCCCAACTATTTGCTTCCACAGATCTGCATATTATCTTACCATTAGCAGACTCTTAATGTGTGCTACTTTTAGAAAACAATCAAAACAAGCAAGGAATTTACCAGATGCTCTTTGCGAAAGATGATATGAGTCGTACATCTCATACACCCAGTATGGCCAAAATGATCTTGGACCCCTACGGAATTGAGTTAGATCAGTATTTTTAAGGAAACTTGCCAGCCTATTTTGCTTCTGACATTTCCCTTGTGAAACAGGAGTCTTGCCAAATTCTGATTGCCCGTCTTTCTTTTTGTCGTCTAGGCCAGAAGATAAATATCCAACGGACCTAGAGCTGTATGGATTAGACCCACTAGATTGGATATCAGATGTGCTGACTACTTGATCATCATCACTACTTGTCGCATCATATAATATTGAGTCAACTACTGAATAATGAAGTCTTTTTTCTGATGGAGAAAGAGCACTTTCAAAACTTTCTTCAGAATTTGCTACTGACAGTGCGTCTGTATCTCTCAGAGGTGTAGATAAAGACATTGTACTGGAGTGATAGCGGCCTCGCAACTTGCTTAATGGTTCCAGTTTCCCTACCACATCCCTGGGAGTCCTCAAGGGCACATTTTCCTCAATAATTTGAACCTCTCCGCAAGGCTGCAAGAAGGATTTAATGAGAAATAAGCTTTCTTCACAATAAACGAAGACGTATTTCCCAAATTTACTAATTAAGAAGCGATGTGTCTATGTATATATATGAGAGAATGTCCATACAAATCCTTCAACGTCAGTCCAACGATGCTTTAAACGGAACCGTTGTTGTCCACGAGTAATAACATTGAATGAACCATCCCCAAGTCGACGGTATTGTCGTATCTGTGATTATCACCGAGAAAAGTAAGTTACATAACAAGAACTAGAAGATCAAATTTGTTACCACAGATTAAAATAGAACAACAACCATGCCATTTCCCAACTTCCTACATCAAGACCCCTGTCTCAAGCATTGCTTCAGAAACATAGCACAAAGAATTTTAACAATCCACAGTTTTTAGGTAAGAAATCAATCAACAAGGATGCCGATTGTAAAATTTATTTCTTTTTCAGATTTGTTTGTGCTACCACCAATCATATCAGATACCACAATTCCAAATACAAACTCCAGTATATGTCCATTTTCTATATTAACAGTTTGATACCCTATATAGAGAATACGGAGATAAGATTTTAATAGGCAGATGTTCTAATAGGTCTAAAATGCTGTAACCTAAAGAATACTATTTTCAAAATGAATATAAATTTACGATAGTCAATCAACACTATAAAAACCTCATGAAAAACACCCAAAACCTGAAAAGGTGTAGTTTCATCTAAACTTCATTTGAGAAAAAAATGAAAAAAAGAAAATATAGAAATATTACCTCTGCGGTTGTCCCCACACTGGCATACTTGAACTGAGCACCTTCTCTGTAAACACGAATCTGAAGATAAAAGGATAACTCTTAGTTGTGTAAACTTTTTTTTAGAAAGGAACATTTAGAGAACCCAGAATAATCAAAGCAAAAGATTAAGTCACCTACCACACCTATCGTAGATGGAGCGTTAGCTTGGTTCAAAGCTCTCTCAACAGCAGCCAAGAAACTAGACTGAATAATTCTAAGAGGAAGTGTGGCCTCTGGAAATAGAACCACTCCTGAAGTATTACAAAGAAGGAATGTCATTGGGGGAGGAGACTGACAACTTGTTCACACTACACGTCTCTTACAAAAATTGGCTTTTTAGAAATGGTACTTCATGTATAACTAAATAAGAAACATAGTGTGCTTGTTCAATTAAAGTTAGCAACTCATTCCAGTGAACGTGCAAGTAAATTCTTAGTCAAAAGCTACAGATGTAACCACTAACCACTAAAACGAGAAAGCTCTCATCACACCATGTCACCATATTATAATGAATACCTTCAAGATAGAAAAGGGGGATCTTCAAAACAGTGCCTCCATCCACAAAAGCAATTCTGTTTTGAGTGTCTTCAACCTCTGGTAAAATAGTATAAAAAAAAATTTAAGCTCAAAATGTTGCAAACGCATGTAAAGAACGAAAAAAATTCATCCATACCGCCAAGATAGGTATGTAAAGAAGCCAAAGCTGGATTGAACATAAGTTCATCATCACCAAGGTCACCACTGTCAAGTAATACCATAAGCAAAGTCAGATAAAACAAAAAGCTTCATTCATTGCTTCACACCCTAAGAAAATCAAATTACTGTTTCATAGATCCGTTATCTAAAGGATCACCAAAACCTAAGTAAGCAAAAACTGGAAAATCAAACTATTGATACACTCGAAACTGATTCTAGCAAAGGAAATTACTGTAGAAACAACACAGTGAGCTTCGCGTTGTCACTAGAAAGACCAAATGAAGGACGAATCGACTGTAGAAACAAAAAAACAAAAAACAAAAACGAAGTGATTATGAGATGATAAAAGAGGAAGAGGAGAGATTGCTCACGAAACTGGGGCGTGAGAGTTATAGCGAAATGAATCGAGATCATCATTATTATTATTATTATCATCTTCATCGTCATCGGAATCTTGAAGGTCGTCGACTTCTTCCACTTGTAACTCCTCGAAATCAAGCTCACGAATCTGCTCGATCTGAAGCCTTTCTCTCTCTCGAATCCTCTCGTCGTCCATCTCTACGGCTGTTTCGTTTACCCGCCAGTAGAGACTCTTCCGCCACCACCGCGTATTTTACAGAGATGACCATTTCGTTTGTCTTCTTCTTCCTCCTTGTAAGTGATTGGGCCGGTTTATGGATCCAATACCCGGCCCAACTATCTCTCGTTAATATTTAATTTTTTTTTTTTACCCAACCAAAGTACCGATTAGGAGATTTCAATCCGGTCCATGACTACCAAAGTACCAATTAAGAGATTTCAATCCGAGTTTCGGTTTGGTTCAGGTTTTTTCGAATTTATGGATATTCTGTTTATGAAAAATGGTATCCAATTTAAAACCAAATCTTCAATGGATGGGTTAGTATGGTTTCGATTTTGATTTGGATTGAGATTTTAGTCAAATATATCATTTTTTTTTAATTGGTTTTGGATCAATTTTTTTTTGTTCGAATTCGGATTTGATTTCTCGGTTCTCAGATATAGAAATGGTGAATTTCTTTAAACTATATTAATATATGGTTCGATTTTTATATTGAGTATTTCGGTCTGATTCGGTTTATCTTGATTGAACACCTATACTTCCATTCATTCAACAGTGTTTGGAATAACAAGTAAACAACAACATACAGTGGTATAGCTAATATAAGGAAAGAGCAAGTATCGGTAGTAAAAAAAGGTTTTACTCAATTATATATTTAACTAAAGAAACCCATCAACTTAAAATCCGTTAATGTAAATCCTTTTCCGTCTACAGCGTCGTGAAAATTAGACAGAGGGGAATTTACATTAATAGATTTTAAGTTGATGGGTTTTTTCGTTAAATATATAATTGAAGGATTATCTTACGATTCATCTTTAATTGACGACTTTTATTACTAACAACCCTAATAAAAAAACATAATAAGACACACAAGTCATGCCAATCCACGATGAAGGTTAAATTTAACAAGTTACTTGGTGAGTAAAGCCGATTTGACATAACATAAAAAAAACAGAGAACAAGCCTGAGATAATCTAAGAGTCCTAACTTGAGCCACAATTATTAAAAACGTCAGCCACTATACTTGCAGAGGTTCTCAAAACCCATGTACTCATGCCGTTGGAATTTGCCAATCATGTTCACTATTCCCACACCACCTACAAACAAACAAAAACAACCATAACAAAATTTACAAATCTTCCTAAGGTGATCAAATCCGCTAGTAACTGCGCAAAGGATCACATATTTTATCAAAAACTCTTAATGATTGATACGAAAGTTATGATGCTTGAGTTGGTACGAAAGTAGTTTGACACTCACACACACACACACAAATTAGTAAGAATTAGGAAGAGAAGTTATTTACCAAGAGATATCGCACTGACGAAAATCATGGAGGCGAGGATGAAAATGATGAGAGATGCTCGGCCGAGAGCTGCAATTAGCCTTCTGACTACATGTTGTCCAACCAAAGCTGCAAATGTTGCCACTGCCACAAGGTACAGAGCTACAAAAAAAGCAAACAGATATTACAATATCGCTAAAGTTTAATCGATTTTCAAACAGAAATGACAGAGAACTTACCATATGGAACAGGGAATCGTTTAAGAAGATAGTATTCTACAACAGACATAGATGAAGAGAAAGTCATAGCAAAAGTGGCTGTGGCACTTGAAACCTACAAAAAACAAAAAAAACCACAAGAAGTAGATTCACTCATACAAAAACAAGTGATTCCTTATTATAATGTTGTATGTAAAGATAAATAAATTCACACCTGTGGTGGGACACCAAGCTCTAAGAACAATGGACCCATGATGAAACCTCCACCTAAACCAAGTAAACCACCGACTACGCCTGCTAATATGCCCAATGTACAATAAAGAAGAAGCTGACCAACGGTGAAATTCGAATCTCCTTGTCCTTTAGATGCAATGATTCTTCTACCCTGGTATAAAGCTACTGCCTCATAGGCTGATACACCAACTGCAACCGGAATCTGCATGACAATAGAAATACATAAACATCTATATAAACATTATACATACATCACTCTGCAAAACAAAAAAAAAATGTAATTGACTCTATTACCTGTAACAAGTTTACGACCCAATATGCTGTTGAACAAGTAGCCAGATTTTGCTGTTTCCATAGTAGAACATAAAAAGTATCAATAAAGTTTGATATACTGAAATTGCTATATATGTATGTGAATTTCTTGATAAAGAAAAATAACTAACCTTAGTTATCTGCAGTGCGAGGATTACAACCCAGACGAAAACAAGAAGCCCGAGTTCTTTCCAATATACATTTTCAAGAACACTTACCTGCAATACATAAGCATATGGTTAATTGTGACATAACTTATAAACACAGAACCAGCACTAGTGTAAAGAGAAATGATATTTACTTCTTTCTTGCTGTTTCCATTGTTCGTGCTCGGGGCTGCGGGAAGAGGCACGTATTCAACTTCTGTACCAGATACACCTGATGAAAAACTTGATAATGTGAGCAATTTTTTTCAAGCAAAACAGAGATTGTAACACGGTGGTCCCTTAAACACTCACCATTTGACTCTAAACGCTTAGCAGCTTCCTGTAGCAAAGAAGAAAAGTAAAATTTGATGAATTATACATAAAGATTGGTACTGTCTAAACACTAAATGATACAACAACACCTTCAACTAAATTTTCATTTGAAAGATCATAAAAAAAACAACGGTCCCTCGCATTAATGTACCTTTTTCTCAATAGTTTCCTTACTCCAAGTCTCAGAACCTTTCAAAAACGCCTTTGTTGATGTACCTACATACATAATAACATTAACAAAAATAGTTGATCCTAAGTCTAACAGCGGATAACGAAAAGCGACATCCAAAACTTATTTACCTAGAAAGAGGATGATGAGTAGAACAGTAACCAACCAATCTGGAAAAATAACATTAAAAGCAACACCAACACTAATCCCAAGCATTAACATAGGCTGAATCAGTAAAGCCAGATCATAGTCAATGATAGGCATATCAAGTGTTGGATGTCTCAATCTAAGATTGTAATACACAGTTGATACAGAAGCTCCCATAATCATACCTACAAAAACAAAAACAAAAACAAAAACAAAAACATCAAAATTTTCATATAATCAAAAACTAAAATAATGTAAATTTAAGAAAGCTTACATTTTGAAATAGCTGTAGCTGATTTAGGATCAAACCCAATAATTAAACTTAACATAGGTACAAAAATTCCACCACCACCGACACCACCAACACTACCAAACGCAGCTCCGAAGAATCCAATTAGTGTTCCCAATACGATTTGCCAATTAAACTCAAATTCCTGATTATATAACAAATATAAAAATTCATATAAACATGAGATTTTGAAATTAAATAAGTAAATAAGGTATAAAGGATAATAATAATACTTACAGGCCAAACATGATGATAACCTTTATGATTAGATTCCCAGAGAAAATTAATGGTTTTAAGGAAGAAACTTGATTCGTTTTCCCGCGTTTCTGAATCAATTTTTTCTTTGAAGAAGCTTCTCTCAGCGGAAACTAAAGCAAAAGCTAAAGCGAAATTGATGAACACCATGATTATATATCTCAGACGTAAACAGTTTGATCTGAGCTCCGCCATTTTTTTTTTTGTGTATTCGAAAATTTACAGTGACTTCAATGAGGATGGAGAAACCAAAGCTAAAGAAGGTGGAAGAAGATGACAAATTCAAATTAATTTCCAAAATGTGTAGCTTCCACGATCGAAAACGAGATCAGAATTTAGACGACAAGTGCATGGAAGTCAAATTTCACAATTTTCTCGAGAATTGAGAAAAAAAGTGTGAGGAAAAAAAAAAAAGTTATAAATTGTGTTTTGATTCTAGCCCTACAGGACGAGGATGCCAAGTAGACGACTGAGGTTGCGTATCATGTCTTTATTTTTATTTATTTTTAATATATATCTGTGTTTTTTTTTTAATTGCAGATAGCCGGAAAAAAAA
>VBRH01001512.1:16127-28864 GCA_014578085.1 Cardamine resedifolia
AACAACATACAGATATGATATCATTAATGACGCTTTGAGGCGACGATAGATCACGTTATAATGTAGACAACTACTGTTTTTTATCTACCTAAAAAATGTTATAAATATGAGTTGGTCCGGGCATTCAGATTTTATATCGGATTTTTTCTGATTCAGATAATTGGGATATAAGAGTTTAGTATCCGTTCGAGTTTTATAACTATTCGGTTCGATTTCGGTACGGATAGGTGTCAGTTTCGGATCTATTTTCAAAAAAAAAAACTAAAATTTTATTCAATTTTTTTTAAAAATTGGTTCAATTTTGCAAAATATTGTATAATTTTAAAAAATATAACTAACAATTTTTGGGTATTTAGGTTATTTCGAATATTTTTGTTATTTGGTATATTCGCTATAAAATTATAACTAAATAAAACTAATATTTTTATATATATAATTTTATTTCAGGTTTTCGGATACACTTTTCGGTTTTTGGTTCGGTTTGGATTCGGTTCGGATAATTCAGATAGAAACATTTAGAATCCATTCGGATTTATTGACTATTCGATTTGATTTGGAGCCAGATTTTTTGGTTCGGTTTTGATTCAGTTTTCAGATTGTTTTTTTTCTCCACCCCTAAATATGAATATAACTTATAATATCTATGTATAGATAACTAAGAAAAATTTAATATTAGTGAAGGTTTTTTTTTTTGGTCATCTTTGTAATTTATTGATATAGAAAGTTTTGTATACATATGAAACTTGAAACAAAATAGCCCAAAATAATATGGGTTTACAAATAGAAATGAATCATATATTTTAGGACAATTCTCTTAAATAGCACAAAATAAAGTTTTTATGACACATTTAACATACATTTTTATTTAAATCATATATAACATTTTATTAATATATAATTTTCTTATATAGCACAAATCTCATAACTCAATGTTTTAGGGTTTAAAATTTATGGTTTAGGGTTTGAAAACCTAAATCCTAAACTCTGGACCCTAAACATTATCCATAAAACTATATCATAAATCTTAAAATAGTTAACCCAAACCACAAAAATTAAATTATAAATTTTATAAAATATTATTAATGTCTAATAGTAATATTTTTAGTACTATTTATGACAAAACACTTTATTTGGTACTATTATAGGAAATTTCTATATATTTTATGGCTCATTCATTTCCACTATCAAAAGAAAAAAAACTAGAAGGAAATGATTGCCTCTAAATATGTGTCATGCAATTGGATGAGACAAACAATAGGAGAAGAACTATGACCTTCCATCGAGCTCTGCCGCATGAGTCTCTGATTCTGGTAAATCAGAACATCGCCAAAAAATGACAATCCGATCATTGATTCTTTGGTTTTTCACCGATTTCTTCAAAAGCAGTGAAAAGGGACATAAAACAAATCTATCAAGTCCATTCGCTTGCCAAATTCACCAATTCCAGATGGGATTCGGCAAACATGAGTAATAGAGGATCATAAAACCTAATTACTCCACACTTACTTACTAAGCAAATCGAAGCTCTGATTAAATGAAGTAGTGGCTAAAAGGAATCTCAATTCTGCCAAGGAACGAATTTTATTTTCATCGACCTTAGTTGCAACTGTCTTTGATCATTTATGCAAACCAATTAAAAGATCTATGTACCGCATATCCGGTGGTTTTAAACAGATCTGATTAACCAAAATTAAGTGAATTATTACCTTAGATCCATCAAAGACAAAAAGGCAAAGAGAAACAAGGATGAAAATGACATTGCTCTTGAACCTCTGAAAATTACGAACAACGCCAACAAAGATGACGGCAACGCCGGATAACTCCGAAAACAGTAGTCGGAACATTCTAAAACGGCATAACAAAAAACGAGAAGATTGGAAAATTTGTTGTCTCTCTCTAGCTTATCTATTCACATCTTAGGATACTTAAAAAGAGAAAAATATATATTTATGTATTTGTACCAAAGTTATGGAAAAATTATATTACAACGATCGAATTAGATAGTTTGTATAGACATAAAAAAAAGAGTAAATTATTATGTATGTATACTGATTGGAAAATGCCAATTTCAACATTAACTATTTTACAGTGTTTTTTCATATACAAACTAAGATTTAGTGCGTTTTTTAACCTTAACTTAATAAATTTTCAAAAAATATACATAAACTTTTATATGTGGGTCGAAATCAACTTTGTCCAAAACAATATTAGTCAAACCGCTGGGTCAGCTGCCACATGACATATTTCTTGCTGAGTCATATTCCACGTGGACTTTACCAAAAAAAAAAAAGTTTGAAGTTTTATCCAATGTTTTTGGTCTAAATTTTTTTGACACTTATAATGAAAAAAACGAAAACACCATTATCAGTAGAGCCATTTTATCGGTTTTTATCATTTTGTAGCCGACAACCGTAGGGCTCTGATAGTTAAATGATACATTCTTGAACAATTATAAATTTGATCTCTAAGTTTAAAACTTGTAATTTTTCAATAATGTACTGTTTAACAGTCGGAACTCTACGTTTGTTGCCACTACAGTCTACATAAATGATAAAAACCAATAAAATGACTCTTCTGATAATGGTGTTTCCGTTTCTCCATTATAAGTGTCAAAAAATTTAGACCCAAAACATTACATAAAACTTCAAAAAAAAAATTAATTTTTTTTGGTAAAATCCACGTGGCATATGACTAAGCAGGATTATGCCACGTGGTAGCTGACTCAGCGGTTTGACTAATATTGTTTCGACCAAAGTTGATTTCGGCCCACATATAAAAGTTCATGTAGATTTTTTGAAAATTTATTAAGTTGAAGTTGAAAAATGCACTAAATCTTAGTTCGTGTATGAAATGCACTTTAAAAATAGTTAAAATTGACCTTTTTCCCGTACACTGATAGTAGACTTCAGACATATAAAATTTTATTCATAATATATTTTAGAAAGAATTACTTAAATATACCAGAAAAGTTGTGAAATGACTTTTTTCCCGTACACTGATAGTAGACTTCAGACATATAAAATTTTATTCATAATATATTTTAGAAAGAATTACTTAAATATACCAGAAAAGTTGTGAAATGACTACCATGGTAATTTATTTTTCAAATTACTTNGTTTAAATTAAATCGGTCACTCGTCCAATAAGTCAGCTGTGAAAAGGCGAGATAAATCCGCGGCAGACTTTCATAATACACGTAGGCAGTTTTTGTGCCACGTAGGCGGGACGCATGTTTTTGCGCTGATGTGGAAATTAATTGTAATGACATTTGTGTAATAACGTTTTTGTTATCAAATGCTTATAAGGGCTGTTTGGATACGGAAAACATTTAAGTAATAAAAAAAAAATTTGACTCATTTCGTCATTTCACCTAAATTGTGTGCTGTTTAAGTAAACTTCCCTATATTTTATGTACTTTTGTCTATTATTAGCTTTCCTAACTCTCTCCCTTAAAAATTAGCATTTCTATTGCTCCTTGCGTTATGTCTTCTGTTTACTCATTAATATTTTTTTTTAGAAAAACTCTGTGGAATCAATCATATTAAGATAAAATAATTTAACCATGCAAGATCTCTTTCTAATGATCAGGATAACATCTTACACATCACGATGATGACACATTCTAATGTTAGGGACATGTTTCTTGAACATAGTGGTGGGTAATGATTTCATGAAAATATATGTAGCGTTGGCAGACAACTTGACATATTTAACTTTAATTTTTTTTTTTCCTCAAGTTTTTGGGTGTATAAAATTTTTTAGAAGAATATGTTTGATTCTATCATTTTTTATATGTCTTTTCTTTGTTGTTTAAGTTAAATGCAAAAGTTTATAAAAAATGATATGTTTGATTCAATTATTTTTGATAATATTTTTTCCTTTTTTTTTGTAAATTAAATGCTAAATATTTATTAAAAAACAGTTGTCGAAGAAGTTATATTTTTAAGAAAAAGGTTCAAAAAATTATGTTTATATAAGCAAAATAATTTATATTGTTAATAATTTTCTTTGTCTAAAAACTTAATATAAAAGGCATGAGTAAACTATTAAAAATGACACTACTCTCTAAACCACATCTCATATAGTATTTTTGTCTATCATGTATGTTTTTTTATGTGTATAGTAATATTTGTCTAGTGCTTACCTTTTCTATATTTTATGTGTATAGTAATATTTATATGGAAGGTTGTCATCTAGGGGTATCTCATCATCAACCTTTATTCTGGACAAATGGTCTGCAACTCCGTTTTCGATCCCTTTCTTGTCCTTGATTTCCAAATCAAACTCTTGTAGCAAAAGTATCCATCGCAAGAGTCTTGGTTTTGCATCCTTCTTCGTGAGTAAGTACTTCAGCGCCGCATGATCTGTATGAACAATTACCTTCGACCCAACAAGGTAGGATCAAAACTTTTCAAAAGCGAACACAACCGTAAGCAACTCCTTTTCCGTTGTGGCATATCGGCATTGAGCTTCATCAAGAGTGCGGCTGGCGTAGTAGATCACATGCAACCTCTTGTCTTTCCTTTGTCCCAGAACCGTTCCTACCGCATAGTCACTAGTGTCAGTCATCACTTTAAAAGGCAAACTCCAATTTGGTGGTTGCACAATTGGAGCACTGATCAAGGCGCCTTTGATTATGTGAAACGCCTCTAAGCAAGCACTATAAAACTTGAACTTGACATCTTTACATAGCAGCTGAGTAAGAGGCCTCGCTATCTTGGAAAAATCTTTAATAAACCTCCGGTAGAACCCGACATGTCCCAGAAAACTCTTTATTCCTTTGACAGAATTCAGATGTCCCAAATTCAGATGAACCCGACATGTCCCAGCTGAGCAAGCTCATCATAACCTTGATTTTTGCCTTGTCCACTTCAATACCCTTTTCTGAAATCCGATGTCCCAAAACTATACCATCTCTGACCATGAAGTGGCACTTCTCCCAGTTTAACACAAGATGTTTCTCCTCGCAGTGCTGTAGAACCCTGCACAAGTTTGACAAACAGACAAAGAAAGAGCTTCCATAGACCGAAAAATCATCCATGAAAACCTCCATAATGTCTTCGATTAGGTCAGTAAAAATAGACATCATGCAACGTTGGAATGTCGTTGGGGCATTGCACAAGCCAAATGGCATCCTGCGATACGCGAAAGTGCCATAAGGACAAGTGAATGTCGTCTTCTCTTGGTCATCGGGATAGATAGGGATCTGAAAGTAACCAGAAAAACCATCTAGAAAAAAATAGTAAGGATGGTTAGCTAATCTCTCAAGCATCTGATCAATGAATGGTAAAGGAAAATGATATTTGTGAGTAGCAGCATTTAGTTTCCGATAATCTATACACATCCTATGGCCTATAACAATTCTAGTTGGAATCAACTCATTTTTTTCATTTTCAACTACAGTTATGCCACCTTTCTTGGGTACAACATGGATAGAACTAACCCAATTGCTATCAGAAATCGCATAGATTACACCAGCCTCTAGAAGTTTCATTATCTCTTTCTTGACAACATCCTTTAGATTTGGGTTTAACCTCCTCTTATGTTCTACAGAAGTCATCGATTCATCCTCTAGATGTATCCTATGCATGCAAAGACAAGGAGAAATTCCAGTGATATCATCTAACGAGTAGCCTATAGCTTTTCTATATTTCTTAACTCACACAAAAGTAAGGCAACTTCAACGTTGTTCAAATCATCATTTACAATCACTAGGTAGGTGGAGTTAGGTCCTAGAAACGCGTACCTTAGCCCAGCAGGAAGGGTTTTGAGTTCAAATTTTGGAGCTTTCAGCTCGCTCCAAGGATCGTCGGCCAGATTTTTTGGAGCGGGTGCTCTGTGTGGAGCAGTAGCTTCGTCAGATGTTCCTAAAATCGATTTTTCCTCCACTTCCAGTTTCATGTACGTTACCATCTTCTCCACTTGCTGACTTGAATCCAACATCTTGGCAAACCCAGTTGTATCCTCGCTAAAAAAACCATGTTCTCCTTCAGCTTGAGTCAATACTATCTCCAAAGGATCATCAACTAGAATCTCCTCAGCCACTTCATCTGAGATTTCCATGGCGTTTTCTACAGTAAAAGTCTGCCCATCCAGCATGGGTTTCTTGAACATCTTGTTCATTTCGAATCTCATAGTGATATCTCCCAGGTGGAGATCAATTCTGCCACTCCTCACGTCGATAATCGCACCAGCTGTGCGTAGGAATGAGCGTCCCAAAATCAGAGGATATTTTGGTTCTTCATCAAGTTCCAGAACCAAGAAATCAGCTGGGATGAAGGTATTACCGATTTTGACATATAAATCTTCTAGAGTACCAACCGGAAGCTTCACGGATCGGTCGGCGAAAATCAAAGAGATTTTTGTCTACTTGAATTTTGTGAATCCTAACCTCTTTGCCCCAGAGTATGGCATCAGATTCACACTTGAACCTAAATCACGCAACGAGCCAGCAAAAATTTCTGCTCCTATTTGCACCGAGAGGACAAATTTCCCTGGGTCCTCAAGCTTCTTAGGCATCTTGTTTTGTAGTACAACACTACAGTTTTTTGAGACCATCATCACATTCTTCTCAGTGGAAATTTTTCCAACAATCAGCCCTTTCACATACTTCTTCATAGCCGGAATCATCTGGATTGCATCTACCAATGGCAGTCTTATACTCAAGTCTTGTAACATCTTCTTGCACTTTGCTTCTTCTAAATCTTTTTAAGACTTCCTTGGAGGTACTGGGTAAGGAACCAGAGGGGTATAGACGCGAGAACTTAACCTTTCTGCAGGTTAGGGTTCATCAGTTTCTGGGTTAAGTTCATCCTCTGTCTGAGCTTCGTCGAGAGCGGGTGCTCTGGTTGGAGCGGGCGTCAGGAGCGGGTGCTCAGCGACGGGACCTGTGTGATTTTTCGCTTTTTCTGCTGGTTGCAGAACTCTTCCACTTCTCAGCTCCACTGCATTGACAAATTCTTTCCTTGGATTCGTCTCTGGCCTTCCAGGTAAAACTCCTTGTTGTCTCTTGATCGCTTCTGCGTTTTGTGCAATTTGAATATCAACGTGTTTCATGTGAGTGCAAACAGCTTCATATTTACTGTTTAAATCTGAGAGGGTGTTGTTAATCTCATTGGCTGACTTCTGCTGGCTGATGATGAGCTGTTGCATCATATTCTTCAGCTCATCCTAAGAGTTATTTCCAGAACTTGTAGAAGCTTGGAAATTGGTGAATTGCTTTCCTTGTTGATTTCCTCCTTGGAATCGGTTTTGAGATTGATAAAGAACAAATTGCTTCCCTTGGAAGCTTCGAGAGAAATTTTTCTGAAAACCAAGATTTTGAGCTTTTTGATTCTGAGTTCCAGATTGCTGTGGGTACACTTGGTCCTTGGGATTTTCGACATTAGTGCTTCTATAGGACAAATTAGGATGATTCCTATAGTTCTGGTTAAAACCACGGTTCTGCACAAATCCCTGTCCATTCACATAGCTGACTTCTTGCTGATCATCATCCTCTTCTTCGCCAATCTCCTGAGAAAGAGGTTCTCAATTCTCATCAACAAAGTGGACTGTTCTTTGGTTTCCCTTAAGCAAAAGGTTAACCTTAGTCGTTAGCTCATCAATTTTCTGGGTGTCCATGCCGCCGGTTTTCTTGCTTCTGTCATACTCCTAAGACTTGGTGCTGGAACTTGAAGCCAAATTCTCAATCAACTCGTAAGCACCTTCTCGGGTCTTGGTCATGAAGTCGCCATTGCTTGCAGCATTCAACGCGTTCTGATAATCCCAGTCCACACCATCATAGAAGATTTTCAGCAAATTCTCATCCGTGAACCCGTGGTGAGGGCATTCATGTCGGTATCCCTTAAATCGCTCCCATGCCTCACAGAAAGGCTCTCCGAAATGTTGCTGGAACGATGAGATTTTATTTCTCAATGCAGCAGTTTTCGTCTTAGTGTATAAATGATCCAGAAAAGCTGATCTGCACTGAGTCCAATTCATGATAGAACCAGGGGGTAGGGACTTGAGCCATCGTGATGCTTTGTCCGCAAGGGAGAATGGAAATAGTTTGCACTTCAAAAAGTCTGGGTTCATTCCGTTAGAGCTTGTGATAGAGCATATTTCTTTGAAATTTTCGATGTGATCCATCGGGATTTCTGCTGGAAGTCCATGGAATAAATGCTGCTTCACAAGCGATATCATCTGAGGCTTTATCTCGTAATATTGCCTCTCAACAGCAGGAGGAACAATTGCGGCTCTGTTCCTGTAGAAGGCGTATGGATTATCCATATCTCCGATTGCACGATGTTGTTCTCGTTGCTGTTCTTGCCGTCGCTGCTGTTGTTGCTGCTGTTGCATCTGTGCCATCTGCTGTTGCAGCCTTTGGAGTTCAGCAGCTAAATCTTCATTGCCTTGGTCACCCATAGCGACGGTATTAGGCCTTTGTTTTCGGTTTGCTCGTTCTAAATTTCGTAGCTCTTCGTTGCTTAAGGTGAGTAGACGTCCAGAACTTTTACTCCTTGTAGTTCTTGTGGTCATACACCTGAAACACACGTAGAAAAAGAAACAGAACAAGTCAGTAACTTACACTAAAATTCAGTCCGAAAATTAGAGGTATCGAATTGGTCCCCGTCACAATGGCGCCAAATTGATATATGAGTTTTGCGTGTGCTAAAAGGTTTATTTTCTCACGCAAATAAACACGCAGCAGTATAGTATAGATTCGATCTAGAAGACCAGCAATACACTCTAATTTCGTGAGACAGAAAATTCAGCTAAGCAATTCAATGGGGTTTGAAGTTTTGTAACTAACAAGCAAAACAAATAAAATCGGTTTTTAAAAACAATAAGAGAAGAGCGTTAGGTCAAGGGCAAATTCGCAGGGATCAAATCATCTATAAATGAACAATTATTCAGGAAATAAATTAGCACGAGTCTAGAACTCAAACATTAAATTAAGACTGACCCACTGTCGTGGCGTCAATAGCTTTATCTAGCAACCTAGCCTCCTAAATTGTCGTTTGAATCTAAAATCGCAGATAAGCATTATCGATCAGGTTCAATATGTTCACGATTTGTCTTAACATCAACTGTCGTTGGCTAGGGACAAATTGCCCACCTATGTTCGTTCAAGCAACCTATTACACTTTTGATGAATAGATTTAACCTAAAATCAGAAGACTAAGTGATCAGATTAGTCTAGACAATAAGATCAACTATAGGCGAAGACATCTATTAATAAATCTTATCTATGTTCATTTCATTGAATCATTGAATCCCTTTTGAAACCCTTAACCTAACTTATAAACTACTCAGACATGGCAGAGAAAAACACAGCAAAATAAGATGAAATATTCATGGAATAAATTGATAAAAACAAAGAGCGTTTCGAGTTCTTCTCAAGGTGGTGTAGAGATTTCTTCTCCCCAAATCTTACAAGTGCAAAACTCTCTCTAAAAGTGTCTGTGTCTTAGGAAACGTAAAGGAAAAAAAATAGAATGAATGATAATTAGGTCTGGAGGCGGCTGCTGGATGATTAGAGCCCCATTTTTCTGAAAAAATAGGAAAGTTAAGATCTTCCTTTTTTGGCTCCACCAGTTCGTCGTGAGCGGGCGCTCAGGGCTGAGCGGGTGCTTAGCTCCTAAATTCTGGCTTTTCTTCAATTTCAGCTAAGTTTCCTCCATAAGCTCCAATCTTCATCCTTAGCCATCTTCAGACCTGTAATGACTCAAAACAAAACTAAAAGACTCGATAAAGACTCGAAAAAGACATGAAAGTAACCGTTAAAATGCGTCAAAAACGCAACACATAAACTCACCATCCTATCGTGCCACAAGCTTGAGATTTCTCCTAGATCATCTTGGGAATCGAGCTCCACAAAGAACAAGGGATGCGGAAGGAACAAAGTAAAGGGATAGTACTATGCCATTGTGTAGTCAAAATGAGGGCCAAGATTGAGATCAAAGCCAAGAACAAGAGGAAACGGCTGATCCTAGGAGAGATTAATCGCTCAGTGACCATAACGATCAATCTGACCCAGGATTAATTGATCTAGCACCGGATCGATCGATCCAAATTAAATGTCATGGGATTCCAGATCGATCAATCTGAAAGAGGATCAATCGATCAAGACCCAAAGCAATACATTCACATTGAGGATGAAGAAGAGGAGACCTACGATCCTCCTCCACCACTTAGGCATAGCGCAAGGCTCCGACATTACTACAACAACTAAGCTGTAGCTCATCCCATTCAATCGGTATGTTCACTTGACCTTTTGTCAACCGATCATCAAGCGTTCCTTGGTAAGATCGAGTTAGACCGAATACCTCAAAGGAAAGAAAGGAATGGTTAGATGCGGTTAGTGACGAAGTTAGAGCTATGAGCCGGAATCACACATGGGATGAAGCGGACCTTCCACCCGAAAAAGAGCGGTTAGCTCCAAGTGGGTCTTCACTATCAAATACTTGAGCAATGGAGACATTGAATGGTACAAAGTTCGCTTGGTGGCAAGAGGATTCACACAAACCTATGGAGAGGACTACAATGAAACATTTGCTCCCGTAGCCAAGCTCCACATGGTAAGAGTTGTTATTTCTTTGTCTACTAATCTCTCTTGGGAGTTGTGGCAGATGGATGTCAAGAATGCATTCCTGCAAGGCAAATTGGAGGAAGAAGTGTACATGACACCTCCACCGGCCTTGAAGGGTCCTTTGCTCCCTGAAAGGTTTTGCATCTTAGGAAGGCTATCTATGGATTGAAGCAATCACCAAGGGCTTGGTACCACAAGTTGAGTTCAACACTCAAGAATCGAGGTTTCAAGATATCAGAAGCCGATCACACGTTGGTCACACTGCAAAGCTCCTAAGGTATCAATGTGGTTCTCATCTATGTGGACGATCTTATCATCTCCGGTGATGATAAAGAAGGTATCCAATCAACCAAAACCTATCTTAAATATTCCTTTGATATTAAAGACCTTGGGGAACTAAAGTACTTGGAAGAACCTTATGAAGATCCGACACAATACCGCCGGCTTGTAGGTAAGCTAATCTATCTAACCATTACTAGACCTGATCTTTGCTTTGCCGTGAATCAGGTTAGTCAAAACATGAAAGCCCCAACAAAGTATCATTGGAGCATAGTGGAGAAGATCCTTAGATATCTTAAAGGAAGCCTGGGCCAAGGAATTTGGATGGGAAGAAACAAGAATACCAAGATAGTAGGATATTGTGATGCGGATTATATCGGGGATACGTTGGATAGGAAGTCAACAACCGGCTATTGCACCTTTATTGGAGGAAACTTGGTAACTTGGAAGCCGAAGAATCAAAAGGTGGTTTCGTGTTCAAGTGCATAATCGGAGTACCGGGCAATGAAGAAGCTCACAAACGAGCTAACTTGGCTTAAGGCTCTCCTCAAAGATCTCGGTATTGAATTCTCGAGCCCCATCACCATACATAGTGACAACCAAGCCGCCATTCACATCGCATCCAACTTTGTGTTCCACGAATGGACCAAACACATTGAGGTGAATTGTCACAAAGTCCGTGAGAAGATCGAAGACGGAGTCATCCTTCCTTGCTATACTCGAAGTGAAGACCAATTGGCGGACATCTTCACCAAGGCTGCAAGTTTCAAAGTTTGCACTCACATTTATCGCAAACTGGGGCTTGTAGACCTTTCACGCCCTTGATCATTTCCTCTAGTCCGTGGACATCACACTTTTTTTCCCTTAAACATAGTTTTTATCCCAAGAGGTTTTTCTATGTTACAGTTTTTAATGAGGTGATGCTTCACGGGTTTCCAAGCTTAGCCTCTGCTTCGTCGGCTAAGCTTGAGGGGGAGTATTGATCAGGGAACTCAGATCGATCAATCCAAAGTTGGATCGATCGATCCAAGATAAGAGGAATTTGCGGGAATAACCAGATCGATCGATCCTCATCTTGATCGATTGATCCGACCTAGATCAATCAATCCCAACTCAGATCGATCAATCTGGTCCCAGCGGCTGCAACCCTCTAAATCCAGAAAATGCTCCTCTCCACTCACATTTAAATTTAAATGTTTGGCTCCACCATAGGCTCCAATTTTAGGGTTTTCTACCTCTTGTTTTGCTATAAATATGTTGTATCACTCACCATTTAAGAATATCAATCAAGTATTATTTCCTCTATTCTCTCTAAGTTCTAGTCTCTTATTCTTTATGTTTTCATACTACTTTCTCTATCACATTTCCTCTAAACTTATTCCGCAAAATCTAACAAGGCTCACTCTTGGGATCGGAGTTCGAGAAATCAGCGCATTCAGCGATTCTCAACTTATCACAAACCAATATCATGGTGAGTACGAAGCTAGAGATATGCGCATGGACGCATATGTAAAAGTAGTCTGAGAGTTAGCAGAGCTATTCAACGGATTCGAGCTAACAAGAATCCCTAGAGGGGAAAATATGGTTTTTATGGAGGAGTGCATCTGATAGCGGTCACAACCGCCACCCCAAACCACCATGTGTAAATGCATAACTATTTGCGGGAGTGAGTAGCTAGGTCATTAAAATAAGTTTTTGGGTCTGCGGGAGTAGGTAAAGAACACATTAGAGATTTGAGTTCTTAAACATCATTAAGCGGAAACTCCTTCATTCAATTATCTTGCACAAAATGATCCATGATACCCTGAGGATTCTCTGAAGACCAACCCTTCGTTTATTGATATTTAAATTGATTTTACTTTTGTTATTTACCTGCTTTTTCGTTACC
>VBRH01001513.1:2252-17543 GCA_014578085.1 Cardamine resedifolia
ATATATATATATATCGTCAAAAAACAGGGGAAACTAAAAAATCACAGTAACCACCAGATCTTAAGCAGTTACAAAAGCGGCTTTCTCCTCTCAAACCTCTCTAATTTCTTGTCTTAATCTCGACTTCTTTAGTCCGTTAATCCGTCTAATGATAGTTGGTGGCGATGGGTAACGTAATAGACTCGTTCTTCACCGGATTCGCTCATTCTATAGGAAACTTCTTTGGTTCTCCGCTTGACTTCCTATCTGGGAAATCTTGCAGGTAAATTTCCAAAAACCATCAACTTCTATTACAACAATCTTCGATGTTTATTATTGATTTGTTTATCGGAAAATTTTAAAAATATTCTTACTTTGAACAGTTTGGTTTGTCCATCACCGTGGGATTTCATATGCTACGTCGAGAATTTCTGCGTGGCTAGTCTAGCGAAAGCCGCCTTAATCCTAATCTTATCATACTTCTTTCTATTCTTCATCTACATGTTATACAAAGTTGGTTTCTGGCATTGTATCATCCACGGTTTTTGCAAACTCCTCTGGGCTTTAGTCTCTTGTTGGTTCTACGTTCTTAGCTATTGCTGTAGTTTCTTCTGCTATGATCTGCTACACTCTAAACGCAGAAGCAGACGGAGAAACCGCAGATATATAGATGATGGTAGTAATAGTGATGACGATGATGGTGGTGATGGGTCGTTCACATACCATAAATCGAAACGAGAATGTAGAAGAGAAGAGCGTCTTAGAAAGTCTCTGAGACCAAGAAGCCATCGTGTTAGAGTCGGTGTGAGGAAAGACCATCGTCCTGACTCGAGTTTGAGCCAACATGCTGACGGTGGTAGTCCGGTTCATGGCGTTACAGTGAGCAGAGAGTCTAAGTTCGCACGGAAAGGTTCAAAACGTAGACCTCAAGTTCGCCACGGTCCTCGCAGAGCCAGTGAATTTAACGATGTCAGTCTTCTAAATAAATATGTTCCTTGATTTGTTTTTTTTTCTTTTTTCTTTTTAAGGTTTCCTTGATCTGACCAACTTTATGCACGCCCGAGTAGGTTATGGACTGAAACTTCAGGATATGTTTACGTAAAAAACATTATTTGGTAGTTATACTCTTTCTTACATAAAATCTAATGAAAATATAGATTTTGGAAATGAAAACTAAATGCAAACCAACGATTGGACTTCTCATGGAGTAAGATCCGTCCTACCAAACTAGAGTGGTAACAAAAAATATATATTTTTCATTATATAGAGTGTTAACAAAAATCTTGAATCTATTACGTCCTTGCACAAGATCAATTCTTGTATCAGCTGCTGATGTATTCAATTTAATAATCATATTTATGGTACTGGGCTCCTCCATGCTGCTTCAGGGACAACAGCTAGAATGTGTGATGTAGCAAAGGACCACATAAATGAAACACAAGTTTGGAAAATTTGTCCATCATATCAATTGTCCAAAATAACAAACACAATCTTTACTTTAGTGAGCAAATGTAGAAAGCCATAACTGAGATTTTACTAACATTAATTATAAAAGCATGTAAGATGATAGGTTTGCTCGATTTGTGCAGTCACAATCAAGAAGAAAATTATGCAATTTAATTACTTTTAAAGCTTCTTCATCAAAGGGATAATAAAACATTTGAATTTCAATAGCACAATTTGTTTTTCTCACCAATGGCGCCAAGTTCTAAGTTTAACGTTGATGTCGTCGTTCTATAGACTAGTCTTGCAATTTCCTTGGTGTTATTCCGATTCTACCCTTGATAATGACGATTAGGTGAGGGTATTTTCGTTATATACAATTAATCACATAATTACAAAATAATGTTGCCTGTGCCCTGAGATAAACATCACCAAAAAAAAAATTTGTTTTTTTTTTTTATTAGAACCAACCAGCAATTTGATTTCAGAATATTATTATTTTTGGCAGCTCAGCAAAATTATTTAATTTCATTCTGTCAGCACACCAAATTATTTACATTTTTTGTCCATGTGATAATAATTTGTAGCGCAGAGTAAGAAAGAATGGAATCAAATTTTAGAATTGTTTTGTAACCAATTAGGTAGCAGCACTTTAATATCTGGGGTTATTTTCGTCAGATAAATATGGTTTTTTTTTTTTTTTTTGGAGGGAGTGAAGAACAAATCGAATCGATATATGACGTGACCTCCATTGATTTCGGCGAGCTTTCTCTCTCCCTCTCTCACGGTTACTGTTCTCTTGGATCATTCCTCTCATTCTATACCTTCAACAATGTCTGCTGCTAGGTCACAGAGATCATCCATGATCTCACCGTCTCGTCCTCGCAAATCGCCGGCGACTGTTCCGACGAAACGTCCGGAAACTCCTTCCTCCTCTCACTTTTCTGCCTCCCCGGCGAATTCTTCAAGTCCATTACTACGTTCTAGTCCTAGTCCGTCTAATTCATCTACCGCCGCCGCCGCCGCCTCTGTTACTTCCATGAAACTGAAGGAGAATATTACAGTCACGATTCGGTTTCGTCCTCTCAGGTTAGGTTAATGTGGGATCCGATTTTTGTTATTTATTTTTACTTGAGTTGTGTTTATTTGTTTGGTTGTTGACCTTTTTTTTGGTGTTTTTGAAATTAGTCAACGAGAGGTCAATAATGGAGATGAGATAGCTTGGTATGCAGATGGAGACTACACTATTCGGAATGAGTATAATCCAGCTCTTTGTTATGGATTTGGTTAGTGAAACTTTTACAAACTTTATTCATAAGATTGTTGAAGAACTGTTCAGAGGAATTATTTGGACTTTTGTTTTCGATTTGGTTTAAGTGTAATTTGTTCGCTGCAGATAGAGTATTTGGTCCACCAACAACTACTCGGCGTGTTTATGATATTGCTGCTCAGCAAGTTGTTAGTGGGGCAATGTCTGGGATTAATGGTATGTTTCATCTTATCTTGTAGTTTATCTCTAACGGCTCCAAAAGACAACTGTTTCTTATGCGTTTCAACAGTTTGATGTTGGGAGGGCTTCAAGTTAGGTGCTTTTTGAATTCCTTAGCTTGAAATATGTATCCTTGTCTATGTGCAGGTACTGTGTTTGCTTATGGAGTTACTAGCAGTGGGAAGACTCATACAATGCATGTAAGTTACTATTTTGTGTTTCTCTTATGCACATCCTTTTCTGTGGTACCTGTGCCTGATAGACCTTGACTAATGAGATATTTTGCATTTTAGGGGGAGCAAAGGTCACCTGGAATCATTCCGTTGGCCGTAAAGGATGTATTTAGCATTATTCAGGAGGTGATTGGTTACTCTTTAGTTCTGTTTTCTTAAAAGGATTTTTCACTCTATTCTTTAGCTAATTATGTTTCAGCTATCCAGACACCAGAACGGGAATTTCTTCTTCGTGTTTCGTATCTAGAGATATACAATGAGGTAGGTCCTGACTCAGTGTTTATTTGCATGACCTGCTTGTAATTTAAACTGTTTTTAAGTTTCAAAGGACTTGGTATCCTATGGCTCCATTGATTTGATATTGCCTAGAAGCTTAAAAGAGTGCTACAGGTTTTAGCCCTCAAATTTGTTTCTGTGTCCAACCCACGACAGTGAGTATGCTCAAGAAATAATTGTAGGAAGGAATTTCCATTTACTTGTAAACTCATGAACTGCGAAGAGACAACTGTCGGTGCTGGCACAGAACTAAATTTTCAGTTTCCCATTGCTTTCTAGTACAATCACCTGGTGCATGATTTGAGGGTCTTTTTAATTATTCTTACAGGTCATCAATGACTTACTAGATCCAACAGGGCAGAATCTAAGAATACGAGAGGATTCTCAGGTAACTGTTGGGTTATATAGGATAAACCCGATCAAAATCCTAATCTGGGGCTTGCACGTCTCATTTATTCAAGCTTCATTTGCATCGTTAATTTTGAGTATTATTACTGTGTTTATGTTGATAGGGCACATATGTTGAAGGTATAAAAGACGAGGTTGTCTTATCCCCTGCTCATGCTCTATCCCTAATAGCATCTGGAGAAGGTATAAGATCCTGAATTAAATTACCAATTAACCTTCAGCATCAGCTCATCTTTCGCGTAACATGGTTTCATTATTATGTCCCAAAAATACATGTTTAAGTCATATTCTTCTCACAAGTGATTTTGTTAACTGTATAGTATTATCATTTGGTATCAATTGGTCGAAGCTTCTCCTTAGCTTTATAAGGCTGTACCTCTCTTATTTCTATTTGTTTGGCCCTGTGATTTCACCTTGTCTTTGTTGGTGTTATCGCAGAACACAGGCATGTTGGTTCAAATAATGTCAATCTTTTTAGCAGTCGGAGCCACACAATGTTCACCTTGGTAAGTCCTATTACTTCAAACTTAAAAGTGTATATTTCCTGTCTCCATCTCAACTATACATATGCCTTAGACCCTTAGTGATGTGCCTGTACAACTGGGAGCTTTTTTTAAGCTCTTTCCCTTACAGTTTACTGTGTGTTTCAGACTATAGAAAGTAGTCCACATGGAAAGGGAGATGACGGCGAAGATGTTACTCTCTCTCAATTGGTACTTACTAGACAGTTCATACTGATTCTGCTAATGTATATGAAGCCATGTCACACTTCGTTGCTGAGAAGTGTATTCGGGTGCCCGTTGGTATCTAACATTCTGATTCTTGGTTTGATGCAGCACCTTATTGATCTTGCTGGATCTGAAAGTTCTAAAACAGAAATAACTGGACAGCGGAGGAAAGAGGGCTCTTCCATCAATAAAAGTTTACTCACCCTTGGCACTGTAAGGAAGTTCTTTTTCAGTATTACATTTAATCTTCTCTATTTAAACGTGTCTAAACTTCTAATCTCCATCTTCAGGTTATATCCAAACTGACAGATACCAAGGCAGCTCATATACCCTATAGGGATTCTAAACTTACACGTCTCTTGCAGTCAACACTTAGTGGTCATGGACGAGTTTCAGTAAGTTCTCTAAGCTTTTCCCTAATTAAATGAATTTTTCGATGGGACTGTCAAAATATGATTTTTTTTAGAAGTTTCTGAAGACCAGCTGGGTCTTTTTGTTGACTAACTTTCATTTGATGACATAGCTCTTCGTGTAGAAATCAGATTCAAGTAAGACTGCTGTGTCTCGATATTGGCTTTCTAACCCAACAGATTGTTTTTCAGCTTATTTGCACCATCACACCTGCATCTAGCACAAGTGAAGAGACACACAACACACTAAAATTCGCTCAGAGGTGCAAGCATGTTGAAATCAAAGCTTCACGAAATAAGGTGCATTTATGGTATTTATGTCTCTAAAATTCCTTAAATTCACTAGAGCTCTTCTTGATATTCTAATTTTTTTTTAATATAGATTATGGATGAAAAGTCGCTTATAAAAAAGTATCAGAAAGAAATATCGTGTCTACAAGAGGAACTTACACAATTGAGGCACGGGGTTTCTTTGTCCATGTCTAACCAAGAAGATTTGGCTGATCGAAAACTCCAGGTTGCTTTTCTTGTTGTTGCAGCCCAGATATTATAATACTCTGAATGAAAATGTCTTTAGCTATGCCTATTACTAGCTAGTGTAAAAATTTGAAGTGATTAATCTTCGATCAAATTTGACCTTTTAGAATCTGTTAGTTATATCTGTACACTTAAAAATGCATTCCCCAGAAGTAACATGTCTTGCTTTCATTGTGCTCCTTCTCATTTTATAAGCTGAAATCTGGTCAGGTTAAACTTCAGTCAAGGTTGGATGAGGATGAAGAAGCCAAAGCTGCTCTGATGGGAAGAATTCAGCGATTGACAAAACTAATCTTGGTTTCAACAAAAAGTTCACTCCAATCTGCTTCTGTAAAACCTGACCACATATGGAGGCATGCTTTTGGAGAGGATGAGGTTTGTATGTTAATTTAAAGTTGTTTGAGGATACCATACCATTTGGTGGAACACTAATATTTGTGTTCTCAGCCTTTACACCATGTGATATTGATGTTTTAACTTGACACCATGGTTCCTGCAGCTAGCATACTTGCCCGATAGAAGACGGGAGAACATGGCTGATGATGGTGCTGGAAGCACAGTTTCTGAACAATTTAAGGACCCGAGAGATGGACATCGTAGTCTGGACGAGATGACAAAGGACCGTAAAAGGAACAAGACTCGTGGAATGCTTGGCTGGCTAAAACTGAAAGTAAGTTCTAATCTTCTTCAGTCCCACTTTTGTATCAAATTCATTGGTGGAAATAGTACGATGTGTAGACTGCTATTAAGAATGACACAATCCAAAATGATAAAAGATTTTATTCACGTGCTAGTGCTCTTAGACTGTTTCGGCAATATGATTCATATTCTGTTAGACATAAGGGTTTTGAAACATGGCCCACTCTATATATATATCCTGCAGAAATCTGATGGTGTGGCTGATGGTAGTCAGAGTCAAGCAAGTGGATCTCCTTCATCTTCCTCTAAGTGTGCACAAACAAAAACAAACAGAAGAGAAAATGCAGCAGCTATCAAGTCTTTTCCAGAAAAAGCTATTGCTGGAGAGTTATTCAGTGCCACTGTTGGACCAGGTGGTCCTTCTCCGGTAAGAGAATATTGTTCCACAATTTTCTTGTTGCTTTGCTTATTACCCTTGAGAAAGTTGTGATGTCGTTGAACACGATATCTTTCCTAGGTTTTTTAAGTGGTCACTTCTATATCTTTTTACTGACACAACAAGCAAAATGACATACAACAGATTGGAACTACTATTGCGGATCACAACAAGCAAAATGACATACAACAGATTGGAACTACTATTGCGGATCAAATGGATCTTCTTCACGAGCAGACAAAGATACTTGTTGGAGAAGTAGCATTGCGTACCAGTTCATTAAACCGCCTTTCTGAACAAGCCGCTCGCAACCCTGAAGATTTCCATATCAGAGTGAGCTTTTCGTGTGATCTTGCTTCACAAAGCCAAAATAATTAGCATTTAACATTGTGCTTCTTTCATGTGTTCATTGTCGACTGCAGGATCAAATACATAAGTTAGAAGATGAAATCAGCGAAAAGAAGGATCAAATACGTGTTCTCGAGCAAAGAATTATTGAAATTTTCGAAATGAGTCCCTACACCACAGATTCTCTTGGGATGTCCCAGGTAAAATAATAGATGGAGAACAAAACAAGAGTTGCACTTCTGGTCTCCTCGCTATGTTCGATGTGGACATAGTTTCATTCAGGATTATCTGCTTATATGAAATCCATTTCAATACACTTCTTGGATAATATTCTCGTGTCTGCTTGGTACAGGTTCTGTCAAAGCTCACTGTGCAACTAAATGAGAAAATCTTCGAACATGAGGTACTCATCCTTCTTTTTCTCTGCTCTCATTATTGTTAAACCAGTTTACTGATTCAGTGACAATGTTTTCACTATGAAATGCCTTTTTGAAGGTAAAGTCTGCAGACAATAGGATACTTCAGGAGCAGTTGCAGATTACTGTAAGTTAAAACTCCATATAATGGTTCGTTATGTTCAAATGTCTGAACAGTATGAAGTTCATTATTACCCTAATATGCACAGAAATCAGAGAACGCTGAGATGCAAGAGACAATCATCCTACTAAGGCAGCAACTAGATTCGTTAGACCAGAGACAATCAACATATACACAGCAAACGATAGACGAATCATCAGGGAAGAATATTCACAACAGAAATGGTGAGGAATTAGAAATCTACTCTGGAGCAGGAACCCCGACCAGTGTGATGAGCTTAAATAGAGTATTTGCTCAGGAAGAGACAAAAGATATCAAAACCGAAACAACTATAAACTCTCAGGTATCTTTCCCATACAAACTTAGCTCCTTCCTTCATCTACTCGACACACCAAGTCATTGTGATAAACAATTTTGGGGGGTTTTACATCATTAGGCTTTGGAAATAGAGAATCTGAAGAATGAGAAGATGAGATTGATAAAGGAAAAAGATGAGCTCGGAAAACTTAATAAGAAACTCACTGAAGAAGCTTCTTATGCTAAAGAATTGGCGTCTGCCGCAGCAGTAGAACTCCAGAATTTGGCTGAAGAAGTTACCAGACTCTGCAATGAAAACGCGAAACTCAGCAGGTGAAAAAGTTCCAAGTCTCTTTGCTGTTGCACAGAGACTCCAGCTTCAAGATAATGCTGCAAAGGGAATCATCATTATTGACCTATAATGCAAATCTCAGACTAGTTGAAAGGTGACGAGGATGCATCAAAGGGAGCAATGTTCTTAGAGATGATGATGATTCAATCCAGAAAAAAGGGTTTGTATTGCATTGATCAACACATGATGTAAATATTCTCACATATTTGTTTTCTTGTTCTCTATGACTACCATTTTTGTATGTTCGTCTTAGGTCGATGTAGTTGCAACAAGTCCAATTGTTAGTTTTTCAGCTTAAATATATTTAGATATATGCAATTTGACTTGATATTTGAAACTGGAATACCCAAACTAAGAGGAAGATCTACTACATATTCTCCTGATCATAGTTCAAAGTTTTTTCTTAGTCAAAATCTCAACAGAGTATTGAATGCAAATGTAACTAAAGTAATAACAAAAGTTTGCAAAGGAAAAAGTTAAATAAGAACAGCAAAGCATTGGAATGATGATGATAGAGATGAAAGCATGAGGTTGTTTGTGAAAAGAGATCGAGATTGGTTGAAAATTTCCATAATTCATAAGTGTCAAAGTACACTTACAAATTTCCATAATACAGCATAAGACAGAGGTTGGGCTCAAACATTGCTTTTCATTGCCGAGTTACCTGCACAAAAAGCTCTCTTGCAATCGTTTTCCCAGCCCATCAACAAACCATTAGATAAATCTGCCAAAAGAAAAAAAAGACTGACACTACCTTGTGACGTGATGAAGCCATGATATTATGCTCTACATTAGCAGTTTCATCTTTCGTCGAGCTTAACTCATCACTGAGTATATTGAGTTTCAAAAGTGTCAGAAGGACGTGTAGTTTGCTAGACGTGAGACATTTTTTCAAGCATAAATATAACACTATACATATACATTGAATACATATCTAGTTACGATCCTATCATTTTTAAATAACAACAATTCTTGGTTCGCCCCTATGCTCGATCATATGCTTTTTTCCTGTGCATTGTGATCCTAAGCTCGACTTATGAAGGAGAAATAAATCCAACAACTTTCTCCAAATTGAATACAAATCTAGTTTCGATCCTATAATTTTAAATCAATATAAGAGTTGCAGATGTTTATTTCCTGAATCTGGCTCATTTCGAAAACTCAACAGCTATATTTATAAAATAAACTATTGTTTACATCACAAACAGAACTATAGAATATGTCAAACCAACAAGCCTTTTTATAGATACATATAGATCGGACGGTATGTGAACTGTTGATATACACATCAATCATCATATACAAATTTCCTCTTTAAAAATCAATCGATATAAATCCAAATCACATGAAGTAGGTAAATTCTTGTAAAAATCAAGCGTTAGGTGGAGAATACTCACAAACAACCTCCGTATCTACTTCTTTCCGGTGAAAATTCCTCTTAATCTAATTGTTTTATTTAGATAGTATTAATTATTTTAATTTGTTTAATTAGACTACATGGCAAATTCTGATTGCTTAACTAAGAGGGGGTGAATAAGAGACCCAATAATTGTTCTTAATCTAATTGTTTTATTTAGATAATATTAATTATTTTAATTTGTTTAATTAGATTACATGGCAAATTCTGATTGCTTAATTAAGAGGGGTGAATAAGAGACCCAATAATTGTTCTTAATCTAATTGTTTTATTTAGATAATATTAATTATTTTAATTTGTTTAATTAGATTACATGACAAATTCTCATTGGTTAACTAAGAGAGGGTGAACCCAAAAATTGTTCTTAATCTTTTATTTTGGCAATAAATAATTAACTTAATTTTGTACGAACCTCGAACATAAGTAAAATATAGGACACACAAAAGAAAATAAAATAAAATATAGTAGCTAATAAAGAGATTCCAAAATGTTACATTTGAAGGAAATAATAAAATTCTCATTGATTTATTCAATGCTGTTCGAAGGAATTTTAGTGTCTTCAACTGGATTAGAGATATAAGAAGATGGGTAAAGAGATTTAAAAAAACGAAGTTTCAATAGATAAAGAAATAGCACAATGTACAAGCTGACATCTTGGCAAATCTAGCCATGAAGATATACCCACATATGGTTCACATTCGAAAGCAACTTCGTGTATCGTCCGTCACCCGCAGTCAACACAAGCAATACAAGATTCTTGGCTTTAATTAAAGCTTGAATCCGAAGGTGTATAGTGTCGTCGGCTATTTGTGAGATGTTGGCTAATCAAAAGATGAACAACAAACAAAATATCATCAATCAAATAACAAAGAAAAAACAAAATAAGGATATCGGTGAAAATGATGTTTTCTTCTTGCTAAGCAACATTTTTCTTTTTTTCTTTATCATCTTTTCTATAATCATTTATTTGTATATCTAAGATTCTTAACATATATTATACAATAATAATCTATCGATCATAATGCAGTTGTAATTATTTATTTTAAACTTTCAGTTTGCATCCACAATCGAACAAAAATTGTATTTTCTGGGAAATGAAAATCTTGAAACCATGGTAAAATTGTTAATTTCTAGACAAACAAGGCGACCAGTAACCCAAATCGATATTACCAATAACTGTCTAATACCTGATTAAGGAGAGTTTGAGATCAAGATCAATAACTTGATTAGTATTAAGATAAACAGAGTAGTCATAAATCGTGATCTTCAAGATCCACGTAGAAAACAGAAGTGGTCATTTTCGATTTCTGATAGGTAGAAGAGAGATTAAATGCTTTTGAACTTTTATACATGATTTGGACCTCTGATCAAATATTGTTCACTCAATATATGAACACAACCAAAATTTGAATACTTTTTGAAGAAGGAAGATAATTATTTTAGTAACTTGGCTTTAAAGGTTATTCGACTTGGCACTATTCAGAGATTCGAGTTTTGAGCCTTTGAGTAACATCTTGGTCACCCTTATATTGCAACACGTGGTATAAAAGGTTGCAACGCTTCAATTTCAGTTACCTTTTCTGATAGACTTTTTTTGTCACCAAATGGATCAAGTTTATAGAAATTTTCATTATCTCTCGTTATATAGAAGAGTACGACTAAAAAGTTGTATGGTTAAAAACTTCCCCTAGTATATCAATTTAGGATCAAGTACGATTTTTTATATGCAAATGATTGAGATTTAAGGTTTAGAATGTATAAAGAACAATAAAAAGTTGAAAGGAATATTAAACTCAATATATTAATATCCCACAATGCTTTAACAAAATAATAGTATATGGAGTAATAATTTTCCTCCATTGTAACCAAAAAAATCGTTTTAGAATTTTGCTAGTCAATGCGAATTCAATGTTATTTTTTGTCAATTATTTCTTACATGTGTTTTTGAATAGATGAATTTGCCGTTGGTGAGCAATACAAAAAAATTCATAGTCCAAAAAAAAATCAGTGTTTTCTCGAATACGCTTTGAAATATACAAAAATTATAGCAAATGAATGCTTATACAAATTCTTGCTACAAAACTTATATAGATCTACATTATGAGCTTGCTTCCTAACATCGGAAACATTTGCAAAGATGTAAATAAATCTGTACCACGGAAGAGATGATCGGGATTACATGATATAAGATTGTTCTTAGATTGAAGATTTTATTTGAGTATGTTACTGAATTCTTAGTCTTATAGAATATGTTTACAATGATGTGTTCCATCACAAATTTTCATTCCATGAAATATCGAGTATTGTAGCTTATGAAACATATAATAATAATTCGAGATTCGTTTGGCGGATTGATGTATGGAATGTGACTTTTTGGTAGATCCTTATATAAGGCAATAAATACGAGATCCATTTACCTCATACCTAATTGTTAGAGTTTATCCTCAACTTGATATCAATGATTTCTATATACAACCTCTAACTAAGAGACACAAAACTTAGGTGAATTTATTTACTCTTAAATTTTCCATGAAATACTTTAATTGTTAGAGCAAATTTTCCATGAAATACTTTACACAAAATCTAAACATTTAATTTTATATATTAAAGAATATAAAATCAAAGAGATAAAATAAAAAATTTATAACTAAAAAGGTAAAATATATGGATTAAGATTGTGCTATATAGTTTTTTTTTTTGCTTATAACATTAATCCCCAAATCCCATATATATATAAAAGACGTGTAAATCCCAAAGCCCTTAACTCGTTCTCGGTGCCGGATCTTGCAAACGGGTCTAACCCACGAAACCCAAAAGCTCTCTATTTGATCGGTGGACGGGAAAGGCCGATTCAAACAAACGAAAGGCCCATAAAAGCAAAGCCTATTGTTAACCCTATATATCTGCGGCGTTGGTATCTCATCTTCTTTCAACCATTCTTAACCCTATATATAACCCATTCGAGATCCAACCAACTCTGAGGTAAATTTCTCGCTCCTTTATCTCATGTTTCTTAGAAAATTCATCCTTGTATTTGCTCCTCAATCTCTCGGCCCACTTTTGAATTTGATATTGATTTTCTTTAGGTTTAAAGTCTTGAACGATGGTTGGGATTAAGCCTGTGGGTGTACTAAATTTTTTTATTAAAGTCTTGAACGATAGTTATAATTTTTTTAGTTTAAGTAAAAAATTCCAAAATTTTACACTAAAAATAACAAGTAAATAATCAGTAAATACAAATTCATATGTTGCAAAATAAAGCACACAATTAGGATTGATACATAATTTTTGTAGCGTATCATGAAAAATGCGGTTATGCGGTTATGTGTATGATACAAGAAAACATATATTTTTGAGGATATTTTTTGAACCGAATAATTTTAACTTTAAGGTATGCTAAGTTTTATGAGAAATAAATACTTATGAGCATGTGGAATCAAAAAACACATAAAAAGTAAAATTTTTTATTTTATTTCTTTGAAGATTTAATGGAAAAATAAACAAAAAATACACATAAAAGTAAACATCTGAAAATGTATAAAAAAACAAAAAAATCCTATATTTGAGATCCAAAGCAACGCGTGGGCTAATTTCTAATAATACAAATGAAGGGATAAATTTTACAATGCAAACTCATATTTGGCTAGTGTAGTATTCACACAATAGCTAAATCTATAGATCATCGGAATTGGGCTACGCTTATATAGAGACAAAGAAAAAGTGAGTATATATAGTAAAACATCTATAAATTAATAATAATAGGATTAATGTATTTTATGATATTTTATTATTTATTGTGCTTATTAATTTATAAAGATGATATTTGGGCTAAAATATTAATTTGGGACCGAAACAAAATTAGGGCAATTCTCTTAAATACCATAAAATAAATTTTTTGTGCCAAAAATACCACACTTTTATATTTAGGACAAAAATAACATTTGTATTGCCAAAAATAGCACACTTTTATATTTATGACAAAAATAACATTTTATTGCCAAAAATAGCACATTTTTATATTTATGACAAAAATAACATTTTTATTAAAAGACAATTTTTTTTATATAGCACAACTTTCCTAACCTCATATTTTTAGAGTTTAGAAAACCCTAAACCCTAAGCCCTAAACCCTAAATTTTACCTCCTATCCCCTAAAAACTATACCCTAAATCCTAAAATAATTAATCCAAACCAACAAATTAAATTATTGTCTTTTATAAAAATGTTATTTATGTCCTAAATGTAAAAATGTCCTATTTTTGGAACAAAAACTTATTTTGGTGTTATTTGAAGGAATTTCTCAAAAAATTATTGACTTATCGATGTATTAATTTATGGAGTCTTAATTTATAGAGGTTTAACTGTATATCTGTATACATTACGCGTATACCACAATATGATAATTATAAAAAAACATATTTGAGGATTGAATTATATATATCTAATTTAAGACTTGGTTATAAGTATTTAACATTTCTTGGATTATATATATCTAATTAATTATTTTAATTAGATTACATGGCAAATTCTGATTGATTAATTAAGACGGGGTGAAACTAAGAATTGTTCTTAATCGTTTATTTTGGTAATAAATACTTAACTTAGGCCATGAATGGTTGTAGATTTTGAAGTGGTTTTTGGTTTTAGTTTTTCACAAATCTAGTTTATAGCCAATCATGATTATGAGAAAAGTGAATTTCTTAAAAAATAGGGAATCTAGATTTGGATAGTTTTTTCAATTTTCAAAGAAAATCTAAAATTTATGTTTATTGGTTTTTCACTTTTTTTAACGTGATTTGACTTATTTTTTCTATTTTTTAATTTTAAATACAAATCTAAAAACCATAATCCAAAATCCAAAAATCGAAAACCAAAAATCAAAAACCATAATCCAAAAACTATTTAAAAACATGCAAACATTCATGGCCTTAATTTTGTAGAGACCTCGAACATAAGTAAAATATAGGACACACAAAAGAAAATAAAATAAAATATAGTAGCTAATAAAGAGATTCCAAAATGTTATATTTGAAGGAAATAATAAAACTCTCATTGATTTATTCAATGGTGTTCGAAAGAATTTTAGTGTCTTCAAATAACAAAGACAAAACAAAATAGGGAACAATCAAATAACAAAGACTCACTGGTTTGGAGATCGGTGAAAATGATGCTTTCCTCTTGTATAAATCTATCCCTAAGCTCAGAAATGATCATGCGCCTGTTGGCACCATCTCCAACCACAGTTTCCATGGTAATGTCCCCATTATAGCCATGACCGAAGAGTAGCTATTTAATTGCCGGTCGGATAAGAGCAATATTGAACTCTCTGTTAGCTATCGGGGCAAAAAAATTCAGTGTTTTCTCTAATTTAAGGATTGAATTATATATCTAATTTAAGACTTGGTTATAAGTATTTAATATTTCTTGTAATTCCAGATTATCATGAAATGCGACAGTCTTCGTCTGTGCGGTTTGAATCACTACGATGTCATATTTCCTCTTGTATAAATCTATCCCTAAGCTCAGAAATGATCATGCGTCTGTTGGCACCATCTCCAACCACAGTTTCCATGGTAATGTCCCCATTATAGCCATGACCGAAGAGTAGCTATTTAATTGCCGGTCGGATAAGAGCAATATTGAACTCTCTGTTAGCTATCGGGGCAAAAAAATTCAGTGTTTTCTCTAATTTAAGGATTGAATTATATATCTAATTTAAGACTTGGTTATAAGTATTTAATATTTCTTGTAATTCCAGATTA
>VBRH01001514.1:0-17550 GCA_014578085.1 Cardamine resedifolia
TGTGTTCCAACAAGTAACTCGACTTGCCTACAACTCACCGAAACCAATGAATCGAATTTCTATCTCTATGTTCGGCTAAACCTAATATCACACACCTCCCTTGTATATATACTAATATACCTATGAGATATGTCTCCCTAGATTTACTCAACAAAAAGGAAATTATACTCTTTAAATAAAAGTATTAAATCTTCAAGAATATTTTATCTAAAAATATCTCCAGTTCCACGTTTCTTTTGATTTAATCTCTCCAAAATTTTTTTTGATATTTATCTTAACTCCACGAATCATGCCAGCATCAATCGATTAATCTCGTACTTGTTCCAACAAGCCGTTTCTTGTACCAAGAAGTTATGAACTTTCAAATCCCTGGTTTACTACTTCTATGCATCTTGACAAGCTAAAATCGAGCATGCTTTTTGTTCTCTTCTTGAATTGTCCAAAAGAAGAACTAGAAAGACGCATTATGAACAAGAACCAGGTTGGTCTCTTAGCTGAAAATTATATCTAGTTTTGGTCCTTTTTTATTTTACCAGTTGTTTCTTGGTTTATATAGGATCGGAAGAGAAAACGATAATATTGAGACGATAAAGAAGCGATTTAAGGTGTTTGTAGAATCTACCCTTCCAATTGTTAGCTACCACGAATCTAAAGGGAAACTTCAAAAAGGTTAGGATTTGATTCTCCTCCACATACATGATCATTTACACTTTGTTCCTTGTTCCTGTTTCGGTTTCCTCTAGATCAATGCTGCAAAACCCAGCAAAGAGGTTTTTGAGGCAGTCAAAGAACTGTAAGCTTTTCTTGCTTGCTCATGTGCTTGTAGATTGTTTGACTACAAAAGAGACTAACTTCTGCATTTTTCTCCTTGGTTTTGGTGATTTCTGTGCAGGATTAGTTGATTTCACTCTAATCAGAAGGAAGAAGATGAAGTACGTGCTTGTAACAGGTGGTGTTTGTGAGTGGATTAGGCAATAGAGTAACATCAATTAGTATTGGTGTTCTTCCACTTATCGCTTTCTCATGTCATGTTCTGGAGCTTTTGGTCATGAGGATTCAAAGCATTCAGATGATGATTTGGAGCCTCATACATTGCAACGTTCAGTCATAAAAGGATTAGACAAGGAAGATCTGTATTTTTTTTGGTCCTTTGTTAAGAATCTGTTTTGCTCTGTGTTGAATTCTTATTCCTTTATTTTCCAAGTCTAGATGATTCACTTAATTTTCGTGTGATTGATTTATGTGGACCTTTATTGTTAATGGAATTAGCGTTTTTGTTGAGAGGAGTTGATGTTGAAGCTGTTTGGATTATGAAGTGAAGTGGAGGTTTTGGAACACGAGGTTAGATTTAGGAGTGAAGGTTTCAAATATGCAGTGACATCTATAGTTATTTACTTATTTTCTTTGATTCGTATTGTAATTGTTGAATTTTGAATTTTTTGAAAATTTTGGAATTTGTGGTTTAGGGTATCATATAGAATTTACGCTACAAACATATATTTTCTATTGATCAATTAACAAAGGAAAATGTAATGAATTATTGTTTTAGAGTAATAACATAAAATTTGTAAAGAACAAAACTTTACAAATTAACTAATAAGATAATAGGGTTTAGGGTTTGATATAGGATTTAAGATTCAAACTAGTAACTTTTTATATGGTTTGTCATTTTTAGATTTTTTCTAAATTCTAAAATTATATATTGTTAAGAAAATACATAATTTATAATAAACTCATTTATAAAAATATTTTTCATTAACTAATGTAAATAAAACATTTTTACAAACATTTGTAAAAGATAATGAGAAAACAAATAAATATTAAAAGGACGACAACCAATAGAAAAATATCACTAGGATTGATTACGTGGCATAACATGAAATGATCCTTCCTTTCTGTGCATAATATCACACCGTCCGATCAGCATCAGATCTAACATTTTTTTCTTCTCTTCTTCTCTATGTCTTCCTAAATACCTTCATCTCTTCTTCACATGCTAATCGATTGGATCAAATGCTAAGATACGAGAAAAAAAAATCTTGACACACTTCACAAATCTTCATACACTCCATAATGTATAATACTCATTATAATCTTTATGAAATTTTATTAAATTGATAATTTTAAAAAAAGAAAAAAAAAATCGGAAATGAGGTGGATGAGGTGGAAGATAGATAACAAAAATGGTAGGTTTAAAATTAATTGGGTCAAATTAAATGTGACCAATTAAAAGAAGTCATGTGTCAGAGGTTGACATACTTTCTTCTTCTTCTTTCATCCGATTCTTTCTTTTATTTTCTCCATTGAAGAACAAATCTGAAAAACTGAAGCTTCAGTTAAGGTAATTCTTTAATGTTTTTTTTATATTAATGATAGTTAGTTATTTTCTGTGGATATGAATAAAGTATTATCATTCAATGGTAATGGAAATTTGAATTAGAACTAGAATATTGTAGATTTTAAAAATATTTTTGAATTAATGATTATGCACATTGGGTTATTAAACTTGTTTTATTGATCGCTTAGAGTGTTACATTGTTAATCATTGGTTATTTATGAGTTACAGTAATGAAATCGTACTGAATCTTAGGTGTTTCTGAAATCAAAATTGTTGGTGAAACGAAAGTTGCAGAAAAAAAAGTATAAGTGATGTTGGTAATATTGGTACAACTGTGTACAACTCGGTAGAACTACGAACATCGAAAAACTAAAATAAAATGTTTTTCTTTTTAATTCATTTTCAGGTGAAAATGAATAATATTCCATGCACAGTCATACATTTTGATTATGAAGGATATTATTTAAAGGACGGAGTTGACACGAAATAGATTCCAAGCGAAGATAAAATATACCCTTTAGTGATGAAGACATTTATGGAAGAGGTCACATATTCTGATTTGGTGGATAGCATATACACGAAGATTATGGTATACGAAGCCACAACGAAACTGATACTTAGTTATATTCCATTGCAACTGGATCCTATGACACCATCATATATCTCGAACGATGAAGAAATTTATGCATATTTCATGACTCTAAATTATGAAAAACGCAGGAGTATTTTACATGTAGAGGTCGTGAAGGATATAAAAGAAACTCATGGGGTTGAGCAAGTTGTAAGAGAGGATCGAGCTAGTGTTGTTGGTGTAAGTACCGAAGTGTTAGTTTCAAGTGGTAGAGTGGCATCTAGAGTTAATGATGGTGGTATATTTACTCTTTACGGAGATGAACCATGACAACAAGAAAACAATGGTAAAAATGCTTCATATGAAGATTTGCGTAACTCACGTATGGTTGAACAAGATCAGCTTGCACCAGTTGTAGAAGAAGGAGATGATGTGATGGTGAACGATGGTGTAAATGTTGGATGGGAAGATGGTATTAATGTATCTTTGCATCAAGATTTTGGAACTAAGAAGGAAGTGCAAGATATAGTTGAAAAAGCTTCACATCTGAATTATTTTGAGTTTGATACAATCAACTCGGATACAAAGTTATAAGTGGTAAAATGTTGTCACGCAAGAAATGGTTGCAAGTGATCTTTACGAGCTGCAAAACTCAAGAATACAAATTGTTTCTCGATAAGAACTCACAGGAAGATGCATACATGCTCTCGGGTTACGACAATTAGTAGCCAAATTAGGAGTAAAGGCACACTACGTTTAGTTGCATCTGTTTTGCATGACGACTATCCAGGTCAATTTGACACTCCAACTCCAAAAAATCTCGTTGGTCTGGTTCAACGAAGACTTGGTGTTCATGTGTCATACTCAACTGCGTTAAGAGGGAAACAACAAGCTGCAAATGATGTGCGGGGCAGCCCAGAGGAGAGTTATAGGCTAGTGTGCTCATATCTATACATGTTGGAGAGGGAGAATCCCGAAACAGTTACACGTGTTGAAGTAGATGAGCATCAGAGGTTTAGGTACCTATTTCTCGCGTTGGAGCATTCATTGAAGGGTTCAAAGCCATGAGAAAAGTGATCGTTGTGGATGGAACCCACCTTAAAACTGTATATGGTGCAGTTATAATTGTTGCGACAGCTTAAGATCCTAATCATCACCATTATCCCATTGCTTTTGGTGTGGTTGATGGTGAGAAAGATGCAAGTTGGGGTTGGTTTCTGAAAATGTTGAAATTAGTTGTGCCGGATTCTCCTGAACTTGTGTTTCTTTCTGATAGAAATCAAAGTATCATCAAATGTATAGGTGAAGTGTACCAATTATCTCCGCATGGATATTGCATGTATCATTTGTCGCAGAATGTGAAAGCAAGTGTTTACGGTGTCAACAAAGACGTAGTTATTACAAAGTTCATGGAATGCGCACAAGCTTATACAGTGGATGAGTTTAGAAAACTCTATGTTGCCTTTAGGATGAAATACCCAGCTGCAGCAGAGTATCTGGATAAAAGTGTTGAAGAAGAAAAATGGGCAAGATGTTATATTCGAGGAGAAATGTACAACATCTTAACAACAAGTTCTGTGGAATCTATTAATGGTGTTTAAAAAATGCAAGGAAGTACGAACTATTACCAATGCTTGATGTGATCATAGCAAAAGTGGGTGAATGGTTTAACAAACATCGGAAGAGTTCCGCAGATGTTTGTACCACACAGAAACTGGTTCCTCTTGTGGAGAGTAAAATACATGAACGGTGTAAGGAAGCAAAACTGTTGACGGTGTATGAGCTAAATAGTTTTCTTCTTGAATACTCTGTCATTGGACTCGATGGGAATACTTATTTGGTTGATTTGACAAGGAAAACTTGCAGTTGCAAGTGTTTTGACATAGACAGGTATCCATGTGTCCATGCATTGGCGGCAAATTTAGTAAACGTGAAGGGAGAGATCGAAGTACATGAGCTGTGCTCCAAATATTATTGGGTGGAGCAGTGGGCATTGTCATACTACATGACAATATATCCAGTTCCCAGTCAGAATTAATGGGTTGTTCCTGCCGAGATACGAGACAAGATTGCATTACCGCCGCTTTATGAAAAGAAAAAGGGAGAAATCAAGAACATAGATTTCCATCGGTTGGAGAACATCGCGGAAGAAGAAGGGGGCAAGGTTCTCGTAGTAGGGGGTGAGGATCAACTCAAAGTAGAGGAGAAACAAGTCAAAGTGGGGGAGGAATGAGTCAAAGTACGTGAGGATCGACTCTAAGTGGGCGAGGATCTACTCAAAATAGGCGCGACATGTATAACTAGTTTCAGTGTAGCAATGGGGAAACAAATGTCTCTTAATTTCTATGTTTGTCTTGTTGTGATTGTATGGTTGGTATCATGTAACAGAAAACTAGGTTGTGTTAATTTATGTCACTAGGGACAACTACATGGTGCAACTATGTTAAATATATATTTTTTTTTTGGTTTGGTCATTTGTAATAGAAACACATGTACGTATGTGTTAACTTATGTTCGTTAATGTTCAATAACATCTATATAAAAAATGGAAAAATTGAAGTTTTAGGTTGTTAGTGACATAACATTATAATTTACAAACAAATGTCTTATGGTCTTAAGCTTTGTTAAGGTGTGAAGCACTTAAAATCATCAAAATGGTGAAAATATGTCTTTTAACACATTTGTGGTTATAAAACAATAGTAATGCACTTTATTAATCTAATTTTTAAAATACAACTAAAAATGGAGTTTTAAGCATGGTACAACTAATTAAAAATTAAACCATCAAAGTACAACTATGTAGTGCAGTGTGTTTAGGGTTTAAGGTTTAACCTTGGTATCTTTTGTCAGATCCTTGATACTTTAAAAGTATATTTTTTTTGGATTCGAGGTACTTTTTGACGAATCTCAGGTACTTTTTGATGATTCCTAGGTATTTTTTCATTAAACTTTAATTTAAACATTATTTTTAGTTTAATTTAAATATTAATTTTACTTTCAGTTAAACATTACTTTTACTTTTCTTTTAACATTAATTTAAAAATGATTTTAAACATTAATTTAAACTTTACACGTAGACTTTTTAAACATAAAAATCTAACAACAGTTGTACCAGTTGTATTAGTTGCACAAATCAAAACAGACTTCAACATATTTGTCTGAACAGACTTCAACAGACTTGAATAATTGGAGAACAAATAACATAAGTTCCAAAATACAACATTAACATCAATAAAAGGATCAAACCTTCTTCTGTTTCTTCTTCTCCTTTTTACCTTTCATGCAGGGGGATTTTTGATATCTAGACGGTTCAACCTTCATCTTCCATTCTCTCTTAGCTTGCATCTTAGTGCGTTTAGAAAATGTCCTCACCGGAGATGTGCTACCGCGGGGCTTTGGACCACTAACCAGACCTAAATAAAGTACAGATTGTGGACTAGGCTCAAAACCTGAAGAAAAAGGCTCAGCAACTGGAGAAGGTGGCTCAACAACTGGAGAAAGAGGCTCAGCGACTGGAGCAACCTGAGGAACTGAAGCAACCTGAGGATCTTGAGCAGGCTGAGGAACTGGAGCAGGCTAAGGAACTGGAGAAGGAGGCTCAACAACCGGAGAAGAATCTCCTAATCCCATGTCAACATCATCCTCCATATCAGCCGCATCACCTCTTTCTGCATGTTTTGCTGCAGAGCTTCCTCAACCCATAAAGTCATAATCCGGCTGAGACATGTCACATGCATCTTAATCCACAACCTTCTCCTTTCCCTTAATGTTCTTCTGCATGATCTTCACATCAGCTTCAAGAACCTTCACCCTTGCATCAATCATATCAACCTTCTCAAGAATAACTTGCATCATTCTGCATTATGGCTGAAACCAACCTCCATCGCTGCCTTCAACTCTAAATACACATTGGGTGGTGGTGGACCTGGTGGAGGAGGAGAATTTTGAGGCTGTTTTTAAGGCTGTTTTTCTCTCACAAATACATGCTCACCTACCCTGGAAGCAATATCACGCTTGTAGAGGTTCTCCCAAAAAAATTTCTTCCCACAGTTGAGATAGGCTACCATATCTTCAGCAACTTCATCACCTATATCTAACAGGAAGTCTCCATCCCAAATATTAGTCATCAAACTTTGTTCTTCATCAGCTGTAGGTTCCAAAATGTTACAAATATCCTACATTAGAAACAAGGCATCATTAGCTTCAAGAAAATGTAAAAATGTACAAAAATAGAATCTTCCAAACCAACTTTACCTTAGAATCACCAAGTGTGTCATTGATATCACTTAAAGGATATCCTTTATGCTTAGTAGCTTTGAATTGCCTCTGGCACATTCTTAGACAACCATGACTCGAGATGATATCTTCACGGTATCTCGTCCTTAAAGACAGGACAGCTTCAAATGCCAAAAGCTACAAGAAAAGTGTTTCAATGCATAAGTACAAATATTATAAACAAAACCAAAACATTAAAGAAAAAGTTAGATTATTGGTACCTACAAAGGAATTATGAAGGTGGGATATGTCCAACTAAGCTTCTCTTTCACTTCACCATTTAAATGTTGCAACATATGATTGATCTCATGCGCACAGTGGTCAAATGTGTATCTCCCCCAAGGAAAAGTCTTGCATGTTTCGAGATCATCAACAATGCGAAGAATGAATGGCTCAATGGTCGATGGTACCTTGGACTTTGTTTTCATGATGGAGCAGGGGAAGTAAAGGACCCCATCTGCAAACGGACTTCACCCTCTTCCATATCCTTTAGTTTATCTTCTACATCTTTCCAGAAAATCATGGTCTTCCACTCAAAATTTCTCAAAACAAAGTTGAAGCTCCCTATTTCCCCTCGATTTTATGGATACTTTGTGCAGTCAAGGCCAGAAATGAGAGCATGTTCTCTCATTGAGTACCGGACAGGCACTCCATTGACAACAAACCACCAGAATTTCCGCTTTTTAAGGCATGCAGTCCGCAATAAAAACACCCACATACCCATTACCTTCATGTTCCTCTCCCTAGGCATATGGAACGAGTGCATGAACTGGTAATCATCTCTAAACCACTCCATCTCTGCTTCGGAAAGGTTACGCTCGAGAAGAGTCAGTGTAGTAGAGATATCACACCTTGTCATGATCTTGCATCTCTTTAAATAATCCTCCGGCTTATGGTAGAACCTAGCAGGTTGGTTCGGCTGCTGGTCCTCCTTATCACTATCCTCCTGAGCACCCTACAACAAGAACACTTCAGTTAATTCAAATACAACAAAAACACTTTTGTTAGTAGTTGTACCAAGATTACTAATCGTACCACAACTAGTTGTACCTAATTCAAATTTCTTAAAATATGCGGGAATTCAAAACTTCCTTCACAATTAATCCAGTTTTACTAGTTATGCATCAATTTGTACTAGTTTTACCTAATTCAAATTTCTAAAAATATGCGGGAAATTAAAACTTCATTTACACTTAATCAAAAAATATACATGATTCGATGTCCCAGGAACCGCAGCAGGTTCAGGAACCAGAGCCGGCTCATGAAACGGAGCAGCCTCAGGTTGATCCATCCCCGTCCCAACCATGGAGTCATCTCCACTTGATGATGACACTATATCATCTTCTTCATTGTGTGAAGACAGAGTTCTTGCATTCCTAGTTCGAGCCATAACTGCATTATCATCAAGCAAAACACCACCCATTCAGTTTCAGTCCATATTTCAATAAAATTTTCAAATTAACTCTAAACCCTATTTCGGATCTGTAAACCCTAACCCAAATTAATCCGATTTATGTACATATATGTACTAATAAATCCTATTTAACCTTAATTAATTGATTTCTCTACTCAATTTTGATTAACAACCGTTTTCTCGAAAACCCTAATTTTAAAAAATGAACTCAAATGAGGAGAATACAACTCGTAGAGACAGAGGTTTAACGAAGCTTACATAAACCAGTGGTGATGCGCGACGAACGGAAGACTGACTGGAGAATAGAGATGAAATTCAGACACGATGAAGAAGAAGAACCGGAGAAGAAATAGGAAAAGTCGCGTCCCAAAACGAGAGGAAGAGGAAAGTGAAAAGGTGAAAGACGGGATATTGATTTTCGTTTTTTCTTAGATCTGTTTTTCTGTTTTTGGGGGATTTTTGGGCTGGACTACGATGAAGGATGAAGGAGAAGAACTACCGGAGAAGAACCACCAAAGAAGAAAGGGTTGCGTCGAGAGGAAGATAAAAGATGGGATTTTGATTTTTTTTTTTTTTAGATCTGTTTTTCTTATCCGTTTTTGGGCTGGACTTTAAATTTTTTGGGTTTGTTTTCATTTGTTTTTATTATTTTGATGTTAATGAGCCAAATTGATTCATTAAGCTGTGGTGTAGGGTTTTGTGAGTAAATATTTTGTATTACTAAGGTTTTTAGTAATTTGATCGGTTTTAAATTTAAAAATAAAAATTAAACAAATTGAATGAGTTGGAATGTATCTCATCATACTTATTCTCGAGAGATGTATCTTAGAATTTAATCCAAATCGACTTCTCATTATGCTTACAAAAACAATATCGAGAAGAAAGCTGAATCATTGGATTTGAAATCATCGCTTAGGGAATTGTTTCCGTCGTCGCTGATTGAGGAAATTAATGTTAAATTTTGACAGATTCAACTTGTGAAAATATAATTGAGAGTTCCTGAATATGGCTGGACAACGCAAAAGGTCTCCCACTTTCTCAATCTCGTGGTTAGTAGAGGTTGGTGGTTCTGCGAATTGTGGTTTCGTGTGTTCTATGTGTGTATGGCTTTGTTGATTGATTGATTTTGCTCATCTTCTGTTTCGCAGTTCGGGTTGTGGTGTTTGTCTTCAGGCCAAATGATCAGTTCATGCATTTAGGATTGGTTCAGTTCGGGTTGTGATGTTTGTCAATGTTTTCATAACAACGACTTCTTCTCCTCTTCAATCCATTGCAGTTTCAGCTATGATTTTCAGATACGACAGAGAAGTTGAAGGAAATTGAAGCTTAGATTTTAAGAAAGAGAAGCAAGTTGCAATTTATTCGAAGGGTTGTTTATTTAGATGGTATGAACTTATCTAAGTTCTTTAAAATGTTAGTTTATTTCAGGTAGAAGCTGATTTATATCTTTTATTAAGTACCGTCTTTTAATATCATAGTTTCATATAATGTAATAAATTATGACATTTTTTCTAGTATATCAATATTTCAAAAAAATCCAATAAATCGTAATATAAATATAATTACTAGAACAATTACATGAATTAATTAATATTGTTAAATGCAATTAGTAAAATAATTAATAAGAAAATAAATGTTAGTTATTGGAATCATCACATATATTGTATGCTACAATAAAACTACAAAAATGCTATGAATAAAACAATTAATAACATTTTACATTGTAAAATATACGATTGCATAGAAACAAATGTTATATTAAATGAAGTTACGATAACAATGTAAAAAACCGTTATCGAAAGTGGCGAACCTATTATCACGGGCGATGTCAGAGCGTTTTCTACAACGCTATTGTATATTCGTATCTTTATATAGCGTTTTCCTGATGTTATTAATATTCGGTTTTCCTGTAGTGATGTTAAGTGTGTGGGACATAGGTACATAGTATAAAACGATGCCCCATGTTCTGTGTTGTCTTTCAATCTGGTGCTCCTCAACAAAACTACCAAGGCTAATCTGGTACTTTCAAAATCAAGCTTCCCCTCAGGCGTATAACGTTATGGTGCATCCAACTCAATCCTCTGCATGGTTAATGGACTCAGGAACCTCCCATCATTTAACGTCAGATCTGGCTAATCTTTCTTTCCACTCACCATACACTGGTGGTGATGAAGTCCAAATTGGCAACGGCTCAGGACTAGAAATCGAACACACTGGTTCTTCTATTCTCACTTCTCCCTCACATAATTTTAAAATGAACAATGTTCTATATGTTCCTAGTATTGCTCGCAATCTTGTCTCGGTGAAAAGCTATGCACAGACAACTCTGTCTCTGTGAAGTTTTTCTCTCATTTGTTCATGTAAAGGATCTCATCTCGGGGACGCCAGTGGTAACATGGGGAACCAAAGATGGAGGCAACAAGTGGCCATATCAAGATTCGTCTCTTCTTATTGCCGTCTCATCTTCTTTAGAACGTCCACTCTCCATCTGGCATTCAAGATTAGGGCATCCAAATTTTTCGGCTTTAAAATCTACTATTTCTCCTTTGTTGCTTTCTGATTCGAAAAACTCTTAATATTTTCATTGTTCCGATTGTTTGATTAATAAAATGCATAAAATGTCATTTTCCACTTTTTATTCGTCAACATCCACTAAACCTCTTGAAATAGTTTATTCGGATGTTTGGACCTCCCATGTTTTATCTATTGATGGATACAAGTACTATGTTATTTTTTGTTGATCATTTTACTCACTACATTTGGTTTTATCCACTGCATCAGAAATCAGACGTTTGAGATATTTTCATTCGCTAGAATGTACTAGTGGAAAACTGGTTTCAACAAAAGTCGATATCGTTTTACTCTGAAAATGGAGGAGAAATGTGGCTTTAACGGATTTCTTTGCATAAATGGTGTATCACATCTCACAACTTCACCGCATACACCCAAACAAAATGGGTTTTTGGAGAGACGACGTCGCCACATTGTGGAAATATGACTCACACTTTTCACGCATGACGCCATGCCCATCACCTACTGAACATATGCACTTTCAGCTGCGGTATACCTCATCAATAAGTTACCCACGCCAACACTCTCCAACTCTTCTTCCTTTGCAAAATTGTTTGGTACGGTACCCAACTACATAAAGTTACATGTTTTTGGTTGTCTATGTTTTCCGTGGATAAAACCATATGCTCATCACAAGTTAGACTCCTGCTCAAAACCGTGTGTTTTCTTAGGCTATTCTCTGAATCAAAGTGCTTTTTTTTTATGTCTTGAACCTTCTTCCTCACGAGTCTTTGTAAGTCGTCATGTTTAGTTTATTGAAACAAAATTTCCATTTTACTCTCTTTCTCTTCCACTAGCCAAACCAGATTATATATCTCTTTCCTGGTGCCCGCCAGTCACCATGACCTCGGTATCGCCACATCAGTCTCCACCTTTGGTCAACTAATCGGCACCGATGCATCCCTCAAGTACGAATATTTTGCTCTCTGAAACAAATGTGCCTGACTCTCTGGCTCTGATTTGAGATTCTGATATTGTGAGCTTGCAGGAGTCCTCTCATGTTGCGAGTTCAACAACACAAGTCTGTGACACAGCCAATTATGTAGTGGAGGTTTCAACTCAACCAGTTCATGTTCCATCTGCTAGCACTTGATAACATCATATTTTTACACATTTTAGCGATGTTTTTATGATGATTAACAAGTTTTTTGGTATGATTAAAGTGCTTTTAAGCCACATTCCAAGTATTTTGAGTTTTTAGGAGTTATTACAGGTTTTTAAGCAAATGATCAAAAAGGGAGTAAAAAAAGTTTAAAGACAGTTTTAGAGCTTTAGATTACATGATACTTTTGAAGCCCTTCTCATGCACCAAGTTCAAGATTCTTTATATCATTGGAAAGCTAGAAGAGTTAACTTTCACCTCAAATTGGAATCAATCCAATACATCCAACAACCCAGAAGTTATGATGAAAGCACATAAGACATGTTCAACAGAGCAGAACCAGAAGCAAGCACCAGAGCGCCTAGAAGATCCGCTGGTGCGTCATAGCTATGATGAAGCCCCTTTGACCCAAAACAACATCACTTTCAACTATTTTAACCCAAGGCAACCCTAAACCGAGTTTACAAGCCTCAAACACTATAAATACACATTCTAAACCCTTAGAAGAGGTGTGGACATTGAAATCGAGGATAACACAAGGAGCAACAACAAACTCATGGAGAACAAGGAGTCGCCCCTCTAGACCTCCTCTGTAGATCCAAGCATTTAGTTAATCATCTTTCATCATTCAGCATAGTTTTCTACATCTTTTGGTAGAAGATCTCTTCTGTAACTTTTAGAGAAGCACCTATGAACCCTCTTCCTTATTATTTTTGTTTATTATGCATAAATTTTCATTACACATCATTTTGTTTGCTTTAGTTATATCTGAATAGTTAATTAGTTGGGTATAAGGGGTGATTCAAAGGGGATTCTAAGATTGTCTAATTTGAGTGGTGATCCTTAGGGTATAAGTTTTAAACAAAGTTCTTTGGTCAAGGTTAATGTGATGAACTGGATCCGATCCTACGAAGTAGACCCGCCGAAAGCACATAATCTCTATAACGTGACATAGACTTGAACAACTTTTGGTCATGGTCTGTCTATTGGTTAAGTCATGGAGTATAGTGAAGTAGAATCAAACTTGATAAATATATTCATATCTAGCTGCATCATTATCTATTAACTGTTTGAGTCTCAGAGTAGTTTAGGTATATAGGTGATTTAACTTACAAAATAAGCTTATTGCATAACAGTGTTTCATACTTAAAGAACTTGATAGTGACTGATATTCATCTCTTGAATCCTTGAATAAACCTCTCTAGATGAATCTCCTGCGATTTACTTATGTTATTTACTTGTTGTTTTCATTACCATTAAACCAAAAACCCCAAAATATATTTTCGCCTTCTACTCTTAATAGATTTGTTCAAGCAACATCACTCTTCGTGAGATTAGATCCTTAAATACTATATATTAATTAGTTGTTCACTTGCATCATTTTCATTGTGTCTATTTAGGGTAAAATTTGACACACACACACACAACATGTACATTAACACTCAACCGATGCAAACTCGTTCAAAAATGGCATCACCAACCAATGAATAAGAAATCAATGGTAGCTATATCCATTCATTTGTTTGACGATGAACTGTCCAATGTTACCCAAGCAATGAAAGATCATAGATGGTGAAACTCTATGTCTAGTGAATTCAACTCACAAATGGACAACCACATGTGGCATCTAGTGCCACATTTTCCAAGTTATAATCTCATTAGTAATAAGTGGATTTTTCTTGTCAAGCGTAAACCAGATAGATCTGTTGAGCGATTCAAGTTACGCCTTGTTGCTAATGATTTTTATCAATGACCTGGCATCGACTTCCATGACATGTTCAACCATGTGATCAAGCATGCAACAATACTCATTGTTTTTGGCATTGCGGTTTTTCATGACTGGAATCTGAGACAACTTGATGTCAATAATGCTTTCCTGCAGGGTCACTTAACTAAGGATGTATACATAGAGTAACCAACTGGTTTTGTTGACAACGATAAGCCGAATTATGTTTGCAAGTTGCGAAAATCATTATACAATCTGAAGCAGGCTCTGCGGGCTTTGTACTTAGAACTGCGGGCATTTCTTCTTCAATATAGTTTTGTCAATTCCCTAGCAGATACGTCTCTGTTCGTGTTTAACTCGGGCTCCACACTTATATATTCTCTTGTCTACATTGATGATATTATCGTTACGCGAAATGATTCAGCTAAAGTTTAAGATTTTATTGATATTTTGAGTCGCATGTTCTCGTTTAAAGACCTTGATGAACTCTGTTATTTCTTGTGGGCTTGAGGCAACCAGATCAAATGTTGGGCTCTTGCTTAAGCAACATAAGTATATTACGGATCTCCTTCATCGCACAAATATGTTGTCGGCCAAGCATGTTTCATGACCGATGATAATTACTGATCCCTCACATCCGGCACTCCACTTCCCGATGGTTCAGAATATCTTCGAGTGGTTGGGACTTGGGAGTCTTCAATATTTTCATTTAAGTCGCTCTGACATAGCCTTTTCAGTAAATAAACTCTCTCAGTTCATGCATTGTCCGATTGACATTCACTGGCTCGCGGTTAAGAGAGTTCTTCATTACATAGCGGGTACTCGAGATTGTGGTATCTTCCTGAAGCGTAATAATGAGGTAGCTCTTCATAATTTTTGGGATGCTGACTGGACAGGGGATCGAGATAACTATCAGTCCAAGAGGGCACACATCATTTATCTTGGTTTTCATTTGGTTTCTTGGTTTTGTAAGAAACAGAAGACGGTTGCACGGTCCTCTATTGAAGCGGAATAACGTGATGTGGCTGACACGACTTCATACCTTTGTTGGGTTATTTTGGTTCTTCGAGAACTTGGTATCAAGTCCACCATATGACTTCATACTTTTGTTGGGTGGTTTTGGTTCTTCGAGAACTTGGTATCAAGTCCACCACCCAACCAGTCAGACATTATAATAATGTTGGTGTCACGTATCTTTGTGCCAATCTTGTGATTCATTCTCGGATGAAGCATGTCGCGTTGGATTATCACTTCATTCGAGAATTAGTTCAATTCGAAGCACTTCGTGTATCACATGTTTCATCCAAAGACCAGCTAGCGGATGCTCCAAAAAAACGATCTCAAGATCGCTACTTAAGGCTAATTCTTCTAAGATTGTACATACTTACAGACGTTCATCTTGCGGAACGTATTGAGATAACATCATATCTATTTATATTATTTTCTAAGTAGCATATTTGAGATATTATATTGTATAAATATTATTTTAAATTGTGTATAGATTCAAATTATATATATATATATATTGTTGTACGATGTATCATTCTATCAATTAATAATAAATTTGTTTTTCTATAAATAAATAAAAACTCAAACAAATTAATTTAAAATCTCTTTGATGAAAAGAAAATAAATGATTTGGTATTATAAATTTATCATATATAAATAATAAAATAATGAAAATAGTAGATTGCAACAAACTATTTTTATGTCAGATATCATTCCACGTCATGTAGGTGTCACATTTTTGTCGGTGTCTCATAACGTTTTGCGAAAATGAAACTCAAATAAATAAATAGGATGAACTAAAAAATATTTCACCTTCGTGTTATTTCCATGTAGTCGTGTTACTCGTGTATGCGTTGCATTTCTCCTAACGTGTTTTTTTCTAGACGTAATATTAAATTACTATTTAAGTTAGAACACAACAGTGGACTGTGGACGTGCCGGAGTGGTTATCAGCTTGACTAGAAATCATGTGGGCTCTGTCCGCGCATGTTCGAATCCTGCCGTCCACCGAAGAGACCGAAAATGTTAAGAGACTTAGTCTGGCCTTTTCTTTTTATGAATTGACGTACTTTGGCCAGATGCATCTGCTCAGATCTTGTGGAGATCAAAAGTCAAAAGAAACAAAACATTTTTATTTACTAAATGGAATTATAAATTTTCAGAACTGTCAGATTGACCCAAAAAAATATATCAAAACTGCCCACCCATTTTTGTTATAGCCATCACAAAAGCTTGAGATTTTTGTATATATGAAGGTTCATTGTTCTATACAAACGTCATGATTTATTACAACTTAAAAAAAAAGTTACTGTAAACAACGAAGTGACAAACTCTAAAGATTATTACACTAGTTTGTAAACAACTTACAAGAACCTTTTAAACAAAACAAAACAAAAACAAGAACCGGTTCCAAAGTAGTCGTAAATCAACCAAGGATCAGACTGACACCAAACGAGATGGTACAGATCATAAGACCTAACAAACCCAAGAAACCATATTTCCTGAAACATAAGAGATTACAAAGATTACAAACTTGAATGAAAAGAATGTCTCAGAATTAAAAAAAAAAAAGGGAAGAAGAAGAACAAACCCAATAGTGAGACGTTTCATAGGATCACCAGTAGAGTAGCCTTTAAAGTAAAAGAATCGAGTAATACTATAAAGTAAACCCAAGCCAGCACAGAAACAAGGATGTTTCATTCCACCAAGTATCATAAGTATGAAGAACATTGGCATCATCTCTAAAGAGTTTTGATGTCCTCTCTACAAATCATAAATATTCATAAAACAAATCAACACAAGTTTAAGAAAGAACACATAATCATACAAGAAGGGTTTTAAAGTCTTTTTAACCTGAACACAGTTGAAGAGTTTAGCATCTTTGTTTTCTGATTCTATTGCGTATAAAGTTGGATACGGCACGTTGTACCTGCATCAAGGTTGTTTATAATAATCAGACTATGAAATTTTATACATTTGTAGTTATAGGTCACATAAACTTAACAGATTTCAATAAATTTTACGGATCTAGATCGTTCTTGATTCGATTTAAAGGCCAATTTAGAGGAGAAGATGAACAATGAACAAACCTTTTGCGAGCTCTACCGACTTGAGCACCCATCCAAAGGTTGAGGAAACAGTAGAAGACGAGAATGAGAACGACATATCCGTATTCTTTTGGTAGAAATTCGGAAATCGCCATGGATGATTTTGAGGTTGAGCTTTTGAAGTTTTTTTTAAGTTACTCGCTGGCTTAACTCGGAAGAGATCGTTCTACAGGGAAATGGATGGTCAACAATGTAAAATATGATTATAATTTGAGTCGGCAAATGAATGTCTTTTCTATTAAGGAAATTGAAAAAAAGAGTTGGTTAAATTAGATATTATAAAAACATTTTTTTAAAATAAAAACTATTAATAAATGACTATTATATTTATTAAATATTTAAAATAAAAACATTTTTTTACATTTAAGATCTTTATTGATATGTGCATATAACTTTGATAAAATCAAATATATATTTTTAAAATAAACTAAATATGT